>CM014091.1:29870078-30096523 GCA_004119915.2 Collichthys lucidus
GCAAAGTTGACACTGATCATACGGGTTATGTTTAGCAGCAGAGAGCGCGGCCTTTTTCATAATTGTCTGTAATATTGGGAACTGCTTTTGTGCTGGCTGCACATCGTGTGATTTTGTGTGAGCTCTTAGATCGTCATGTTTGTGCTCTCTGTCAATACATTTTAAAAAAAAGGACAGAACCTGCAACCTCACCTAACTTCATCCAGCACAGCAAACGAAAGTCGATTGGAGCTTATACTCAAATAAAACAAGTCAACTGGAGGTACTTCCGTCTGAGAGAAAAGAAAAAAAAATAATTAGTTCAATTCTTGCTCGCTCACTCTTTTTCTCTTTTTAGCTTCCTCCATCAACGTCCTCTTCTGTCTTTTCCTCTGACATCATGTCCATAGAGGCTCTTCTTCCTCCTCCCGCTGGTCCAAAACTCCTGTGGTACAAACATTAACGCTCCCTCTCTCTGCTCTGAGCTCACAGTCCTGGCAGCCCGGCTAACAAACTGAGCTGAACATGATCTAACAGCAGCTACAGTTTACTTCACTGTCCATCAGGATACTCTGTAAATCACAGAGAGTTGAGGCGGAGCAGTCGGAGGACATCAGAGGGGAAACCAGAAAACATTTATTCTATAAAATATGATCCAGTTTCATCAAAATCAGTGAAATATTTGTTGTTGCATGGAAATAACGGACTGCATTCACCTGATTACACGTCAGTGTAGCATGGAGGTTATTTCTGTGGTAGAAAAGTTGCAGTGTTGCTTTACATGACTCGAGATGGACTCAAAGGATTATGAAGACACTTTAGAAGCAACAAACTCTAGAAGACCATATCTGAACACCGACAGCTCTGTGTCCTGTTAAATTATAACTCATTATTCGACTTCATCTGCAGCAGCAACAACGTCCGTCAAACTTAACTCCAACGCACGAACCCTCTTTGACTGCGTACGAGCGGACGCAGCCGTCACACTTCGAATCCGTTGTTGTTGTTTCGTGTTGTCCTGTGGCGGACAGAAAGGCCGTGACTCAGCTGTTTGCATGCAACCTTGGAGAATAATGGATGTGAAGGTGCACACACACACACACACACACACACGCCAAACACGGCCTTTTAAAAAATGCATGAGCGCCCCCCAAAAACCTCCCTCTCCCTGCACAGAATAGAGCTATCACTGGTGCCTGTTATCTCCCAGAACCCCCAGGTAGAAAATGGTAATGATACCACTTAACATCGCTGCACATATGGAGGGAAAATGGAAATGCCAACAGCACCTCAACTATAAAGCAAATCAAATTGAAATATTAATCCGCTGATTAATATAACATTATGAGAGCCCATTCTCTTTGTTGTTAAACAACAAAGGGTTGCAAAATAAGCAACTGCCTAAGAGGTAAGGGGTTTAAAAGAGTCCCACAGAGGTGCTAAAGCCCCTTTCAAACATCATTACTCTGCATAATGTATTCCCTTCCACAGTGCTGAGATTTGATATTGATGTTTACTCATTTATTTTTTAATTAACGTTCGTTGTTAATGAATTCTTTGATGAGAGGCATTTTGTAAATCATTATCCGTGGAAGAGGAAAAAAGGAGACGCATCGCTCTTGCCCCTTACGCTCGTGACAGAAGACAGAATAAAAATAAAAAAGGTGTAAGGGGAAAAAAAAGTTGCACACGAGAAGCGGGGTCATTGTTTAAAGTTTGTTTTCTGATGCGTTCATTTTTTTTCTCGTCTCCCTCGTTGCTGTTTTTTTGATTGCATCTACGGGGATGAAGCTGACAGGGACTCTGTGTGTGTTAGAGAGAGAGCCGGTGTGGATACTTAGCTAATTACAGGAATATAACTCAAGGCTTTCAGAGAGAGAGAGAGAGACGCTCCAGCGGGGAGGAGGGCTGCAGTTATATCCACGGAGCCCTCTGTCCTTCCCCTCTTTAATATTGATCACTGGGGGATCTCTTGGAGGACACAGAGTAGGCTCAGAGGCTGCGAAAGTTTGTTGGACCAACAGTTTGCTCTCGCACGAGTGTCACAAACAAAAAATACTTCTTTTTTTTTTAAATCATACGAGCAGTTCGTTAAGTATCGTTTGGTCCAGCCAAAGCTTGTTGCTGAATGTTATTGTTAAACTAGAAATATTGGTTGATATATTTCTTCTTTACATACTAGTTTCTTTTGAAAATTAGTCGCATACTGCTAGGAAATTATTCCGCCTTTTCAAAATAAAACTCTCAATGATTTCCCCATCATATCAAACCTTTTTGATATCATATATGGCCCATTATTTAATTCACCCACACATGAGAGATTCTCAGGAAACGTGTTGGACTTCGTCTTGATTAAAAACATCTCAGATCACACTTCACACGTCTGGCTGAGTTGTAAACAGATAAATAATAAGTTTCTCTTCTGTCAGACAAAGTAGATAAACTCATGAACTGAACTCTGGGATTCATGATTGAAATGCTCTTGCATGGAACCTGTAAACTCAACATGAACAAGGTTATGTGTGCAGCACGGTGTACAGTAAGTTTTTATTAGAGCTCACTTTTGCTTAAAACAGCTGATGCTGCAAGAAATGCACAAAAACTCCTCAACTGAGGAGCTGAGACTAAAACTCTGCAGAGCTGAGGGTTCAGTATTTTGTCCTCTACTAACGTGTACGACCCAGAGACTGTATGAAACATGGAAATATAGTCTGTGACAGGTTTCTGAAAAGCTGTTGTGGTGGCCACCGCCGTCCAGCTAATCTAAAACACTCCACGCTCTTAATCCTGCATAACTTTAAGCCTTAATATAATGTGAACAGGTGAGTTGTATATAAATTCACCCTCAGTACAGTTGTCATGAACGGGGAAATTAGCTACAGAGACCAAAACTGTTTTTTGTACCAGGCTGTAAACATGTTTATTTCTGCTGTGAAACATGGGGACTTATGGAGACTGACTCACTTCTGGAGCCAGCCTCAAGTGGACGTTTGAGGAACTGCAGCTGCTGAAGTTTCTGCTCGGTAAAACCATGATTGGATGTTTGTACAAAGTTGGTTCTAGCGAGATAAATGCATTGAACATGTTTGTTAAAGCTCGAGGACACACACACACACACACACACACAGCGTGTTTTAGTGAAGAAACCAACTGTTTGTTTACAGGAAAACTCCAGAGGACACCTTAAAACCACAGAGAGCAGAGAGGTATGGAGTGAAATGCATCATTTAATAATCATTTCCCAACATTGACGCAGGAACACGAGCACTGTTCAGGGACTGTGGCTCTCTGATACTGTAGGCTAGTCTCAGTGTGAGGTTTGGACCAGTTGGCCACAGATGAGTCTCGAGCCCCCAACCCATCTGGAGCCATCTTGGAGATGAAGGAAAAAACCTGGAGCTTGTCCATCTCTTGGCAGGGCCGGTGTCGTCTCTACACATACACAAGGCTGATCGTCTCTAATCCTACCAAAGAATTAATTGCTTAATTGGATCAATTAGATGTCCCAATAGGTCTTGGTGACGTGCGGTAGGTGCATCAAATAATTATGAATCAATATTAGCGTCACAATCGAGTTCCAGATCTTACTTAATATCAACACGCTCGCGTCAGGCTCTCGTTTCAATCATGCAAGTTTTTCTCCGTCACTCGGGCGACATTATGCATTGCTTGTTTGTTTTTTTGAGACAGAAGAACTATTTTCGTGACTTATGGCATTTGCAGTATCTCAAAGATCGCACTGCTGTTTTTCTTTCCTTCAAGCCAGTTTTTAAATGGAGCCACACTGCACGGCGTTAAAGGCACATTCATCAAAAAGCGCGAGCGCGGGTGCACACGCTGCAGATGCTGCCACTTTTTCTTAAAAAAAAAAAGAAAAAAAAGATTGCAAGTAGAATTATGGCTTTTCATCAGCCGATAAATTTCACTTGTGATTAATTGCAACACTCACTTTTAGGATCACTTCTGCACAAAAGAGCATTTCTGCTTTGTAAAATTCATATAAAAGAAATGCAAATCAATGGTGTTCTTGGCACCAAACATATGCTGCCACAATGCCAACAAGCCTGCCCCTGACAACCCCAGCTGGGGGCTTGTAAGACTTGCTCTTGGCAAAAGACGTTTTTTCCACCCGCTTTGCAAATGATCACCAATTAATACGAACAGCATCCAATTCTAATTTTGCACCTGGTAAGATTGTGAGTGTCTTGTAAAGCTCTTCTAAGCTATGGATCCAAATTACTGCGTGTTTTTTTTTTTTAATCCTCCCTTTTTTTTTTTAGGGGGGATCACACACAAAAAAATAGGATGGCAAAAAGTCCATAAGATCACGACCGTGGATTTTTATCCTGACGCACGACGACGTGAATCTGATCTGCAGAAATCTGCAAAAAAAATAAAACCCTCTTCCACTTTTTTAAAAATGTATTTTGTTGCATTGCAACTTCATATTTTACCGTCTGGAAAAAAAAGACAGTTTTCTCTCCTCACTGAAACTTTCAGGAGAGAAATTAGCAATGTGTTTATCACTTGGTAACACAGCAGCATCCATCCATGTGATGAATTCCACATATTTCTCCAAAGAAAATGAAACTATAACAATTCGACGGCGGTTTCACGTCACTAATTGCTCATCAGAGTTCTTAGCATCTCTCCTCTCTCTCTCTCTCTCTCTCCATCTCTCACTCCTGAAATTGATACTCGCCATACGACTTATGATGGATAGGAAGCTTTAATGAGCTCTTACAAGCAATTAAGTAATCAGGGAACCCTGCTGCTCGGCGCTGGAGCTTGCAAGAGCAGTGACAAACGGAGGCCCATCAGTACTGTAATCAGCACAGGACACAGTCACCGCTGCTCACCACTCCCTAACCGAGGGCAGCAATGGGCAGAGCAGCAGGCTCCCATCTCGTGTTATTGTTTTGTCTGCAAATAGTCTGCGAACTTTGTGACTCCGAGACGTGCTCGCGTCGGAGTCTCCGCATCCTGCCGGAGAGTTACACAGTCGCCGTGTTGGCAGGAGACTCGAAACTTTAACATGAATAAAAGTTTAAGTAGTGCACAGGTGAATGAAGCGCACCTGTCTGAGCGCCAAACAGAGCTATGGCAGCACACAGCTTTATACTGGAGGAGCAGTAATGGGAAACAGGTAGCAGGTGTGGAGGAAGAGCCCAGGTAACATCGTCAGGCTCAGAGATGCACAACACCTGTTTGAGGAAATAAACAGAAAAGAGAAAACACAAATTTATTGAAGTGTTTGTTTTTTAAGTTGTTTTGTCACAAATATTTATCGTAAATCATGATTTAAATAAAATCTGAAAGTAAACGCGTCTTACAATTTCTATACTTCGATGATTTGAAAACCGATTAAAACTTTCAATTTGAATTAAACTTCTGACTATAAAAATAAAATGTATGCCGGAAAGGGCTGAGTGAGTTCTTTTTTTTATGCTGCCTTCAAACATGTTTTCTATCTCGGATCATGTTTTTCTGGCTCCTTTCAGCAGTACGTAGCATTAAAGTGTGTAGCATTAGGGTTTTCGAAGTCGGCTTGTATGAGGTACAGTGGTCCCTCGTTTATCGTGGGGGATGCGTTCTAAAAATAATCCACAATAAACGAAATCTGCGAAGTGAGTTTTACAATTATTCTACATGTTTTAAGGCCGTAAACCCCCTAACCACACACTTATATACAGCTTTTTACACGCATTTTGTACAGTACAATTTAGGACGCAGAACACAACGTTCATACTGTACACTGTTAAAAAACATGCAAAATTACACTAAAAAAATCCGCGAAACAGCGAGTCCACGAAAAGTGAACCGCGTTATAGCGAGGGACGACTGTATTTGTCCGTAGTCGGTGTTTACCTACAGTCGATGACACCAGGAGGCCATGTGCATGTTATCACAGCTTTACTTGGTCATCAAACATCCATCCATTATTTATTCATAATTTTGCAATATTGTTTTGATGTTGTAACATTTATTATTGCTACAGGAAGTCAATGTGCGTGGTCAGCAACCAGAACTTCTGCTTCTACATGGACGGCGACCCAACAGTGAACGTCTCAATCGTGTCACCAAACTAAAGAAATCAAAGTACACGCCACACAGACTTTCTCCTAAAGATGGTTTCTGTCATTTGAAGGAGCTTGAGGTGTTTTCGGCCTCGGCGCAGTGAGCAGACTCCAAACGACGTCACGTATCAGGAATATTCTGGCTTCATGTTTGTGCAGAGAGGAAGCGGAGATGCGTGGTCCATCTTTTTACAAATGTCGATGTCTCCGACATACGACGTGTTAATTAGTGATCTTCAGAGGTGGTGATAGGCGACGCTCGTTTCCAGCCTCTAATTAGAAGCCGACGTTTGCCAGGTTATCTGATTCTCCTCGGCTCTTCAACCCTGAAAGCGCTCTGATTGTTTACAGGTCTGTTGGTTTTTGCGACGTGGTAAACACAATCTCACGTCGCGACAAGGAAAAAACGAAACGTCGTGAACCGCAGGATTTGGCGTTCTCAGCTCCTCGGCTCACCTGCGGCGCCTGAGCCGGTGAAGCTCCACCACCACGTTCTCGCTCGGCGTTCTCACCCACCCCGAAGCATGTTGGGCGCCCCAGGGCGGCGTGACACGTCTCTCCCACACTCCCCCCCCGACTCCTCTGAATAATTCTGCCCCGACCATACGTCTTCTCATCTCATGCCTTTTCTTTTCTCCGGGTGGTGAGATGAGACAATGCGATTCCACATTGAAAATCAAATATGTTGCTTATTAATAGGACAACTTTGGCGAATGCTACCTGGAGAAATGCCGGAGGGGGGAGCTAGCAGAGAGATGGAGATAGGGGGACGCCTACAGTGTGGTGCACTTTCTCTCTTCTGTGCAAAAAACAGCTGAGGGTGCAGATTTCTCATCGCTAAACTGGCACAGTTGATGCACACACACACACACACACACACTTTATGGAAATCAGAGAGAGCCAGGGTGTGTTAGGCAGCCATGCATGAAAAGCACAGAGCTTCTTTATCGTATGTTACAGCAAAAAGGACAAAAAGGTTTCGACGCTCGCCGTCACGTCAGTCAGAACACGGCCTGATGTTCGGGCGGCGGCGCTGCTGTCATTTTCATTACAACCATCTGCTTCATTATATTCAAACGTGGACTCCCTCTCTGCTGTACTTTTGCAACACGGCTGTCGTCGTCGTCTGCATGTCTCTCTCTCTCTCTCTCGGGCTGAACGCCGCCGTGCCGCTAACTTGGCGTCATTTCCTCGGATTCCGTACAGATTGCACCAGCTAATTATGATCTAATAACTGGCAGACTGTCTGTTTCAATATTATTACAGGAAGAGTAGGTTAAATGAATAGCTCATCATCTGCCCCCTGTATCAGTCATGTTGTTTTAATGATCATAATTCCACCATTAAATCTTAATAATATGTCAAGATCATAAGGGAGACATGTCAATTTGGGGCTTCAATGAGAATTAAAGCCAAGGAGCGCCGAAGTTGAGCCTGTTTTTTTTTTTTTTTTTTTGTTTTCTGTTCCTGCGAAGGCTTGATTTCGTTAGCCGTGTCCTCACACACACACGCACGCACACACACACACACACACACACACACACACAGCAGAACAGACACAGAGCTGTTTCTGACTCAATCTGATAATTAAGAAATTAATTTCTGTTTCCTGATTGATGGTGTTGATGTTGAACAGGAAACACGCTGCACTAAATGTTTTACAGCTTTGGTATTCTGCACGCATCTAAAATCTAAAATATTTTTATTTTTTAAAGATTTTTAAACAGTTGGCAAACAGACTTAAAGTCCATTTAGTGGCTTCTGTTCTGGAGCTTTTGATCATTATGACACGATCTTCATCAGCGGATATGAAATGTAGACGTTCAAATTAAAATAACGTCCAACTACCTTTATCGTTCAAATTTAAAGGCTCAGCGTCTGACCTTAGAAAGACAACTCAAGGTCCATTTAGTAGCTGTTCTGGAGCTTTTAACCATTGTGCATGTTCTTCATCAGCCAAAAGGAAAATGTAGATTTTCTGGTTTTCCAAGCATCTTATCATCTTTCGACGCTGAAATAGACAATTTAATTTTTTATTTTATTTTTTTTAATTTCCTTTACCTAGTGGGTAAGCGGCCGCCCCGTGTGTGGAGGGTATAATCCTTACTGTAGCTGGCCCCGGTTCGAATCCTGCATCGGACGGCCAATTTACTGCGTGTCACTCCCCCTCTCTCTGCTTCCTGTCTATCTTCAGCTGTACTATCAAGGCATAAAAGGTAAAAAAAAATCCTTTAGGATCATTTAAACAGTCGGGTCCAGTTTAGCAGCTGTTCTGGAGCTTTTGGCCATATTTCGCTGATCTTCATCAGCAGATTGGATTTGCCCAATTAATGCGGAAATGTACGTGCTCAAATCTTTAAAAGAAATTTCAAGCACCTTATCTCTTTGAGGTTTAAAGTTCATTTTTTTAACTTGAAAACAGCAGTTTCTGAAACAGTCTCATGTCAAGTTCTAGTGGCTCTTCTGGAGCTTTTGATCATATTACATGATCTTCATCAGCAGGTTGGATTTGCCCATGGTGCTCAGATTAGCTTTTTTTTTTTTTTTTTTCCAAACCACCTCATCGTTCATGTTTTAGGTTAAAAACTTGAAAACACCAGTTAAACTACAACAACTAATCTCAAGGTCCATTTAGTGGCTGTTCTGGAGCTTTTGGTCATTTTAAGTGTTCTTCAGTAGCAGATGGGATTGGCCTAGTCAACATGTAAATGTAGATTTTCATTTTTCCCAGGCATCATATCCAAATATGTTCTTGTCTACCTTCATCGGCAGATTGGATTTGCCCAGTTGACATGAAAATAAATTCTTTTTTTTCAAGCACTTCATTGTTCATGTTTGGCCTCAGAGTCGAGGTTCAGATTTGTTCTTGAAGAAGAATCAACTCAAGGTCCATTCAGTAGCTGTTCTGGAGCTTTCAGCTGTATTAAATCAGATAGAGTGTGTCCAGTTGACATGAAAGGTAGATACATGTAGAATATTTTTAGGACTTCTCGTCTTCTTTGGCTTAAAAATTTTGAGTCAAAGTCCATTCTTGATCTTGGAAATAGTGAAAATCTCACAGCTTTCTAATTTTAAAAATACTTTTTCTGAATATAATGAACTAGGAATCAGTTTTTTGTACAAAATGACACTTAAAAGTTTTGTTTTAAATAAAAAAGGCGACATGAAGAAAACATCTTGTTAGGTCGAGCCTAAAATGGCGGCGTGTTTGATGCTGGAGGTTCATTTCTTGGGAGACTCTTTGGATCCTCTGTTGGAGTCTCAATTACAGCACATTAAACTTTGAAAGGCCTCCAAGGACCCGGAGTACAGGTCCCTTTTTTTTTTTTGGGACGTACTTCTAGAGTCTCTCTAAGAAAAAAAATCGATGCTTTGAGGTACAAACCTGTATTCTAGTCGCTCTTCCCTCAAGGCTTTTTGTTTGTGAGGTAGAGACAGTCACTGCACACAGCTCCCAGCTAAGAATAGCTGCAGGAGAGCGGGGAAGGCAGCAAAGTGAGGAAAGTGAGGCAACACGAAAGGCAGCGAGGGAAGAGAGAGAAAGAGAGAGAGAGCGAGGAAGTGGGCGACGGAGAAGAAAATAACTGAGGAGGGGAGTGTGAGCGAGACAATGGCTCTGTCAAGGAGTCAAACGAAGTAAACATCATCAGTGCGATCCGGTGGCGACTCGGTTTGGCTCGGGAACTGAACACGACGCTGGGACGATCAATCTGAATCAATCAAGTGTGTGTGTGTGTGTGTGTGTGTGTGTGTGTGTGTGTGTGTGGACAGGCAGGCGTGGGACGCGGTGACAGGGTGTACCCTGTCCCTCGTCACGGAGAATGGAAATATGTGTGTGAGTGAGTGAATGAGTCCATTGCTGCAGAGTTAATAAGAGAGCATTGTGTGTGTGTGTGGTATAGTAGTATATTGAACACACACTTATGGGGGGCGGGGCTCACACAGGAAGTTCACTCTACATTGTTGGAGGTTTTCATTAATTCTCAGTCCAGCTTCCATATAGGACGACGATTTATGCGCAATGCCAACATTCGGTGCCAACGCAGGAAGTGGTGAGAGAGAGAGAGAGGGGATGGAGGTCAGCACGTCTGACTCTGGAGAGCAGAGTTTGGGTCATTGACCAAATGTTTTTGTTGCCTAACCCTGATTTTTGCAACCAATTAAGGTTGCAAAAATCAGGATTAGGAGTAGGTGACGTTACAGATGGCTCATCTGAGCAGCCAGGCTTCATTCGTCCCGCCTCAGGTCCACAGACGAGCCACGTCTTTGCCGATTTTTAGATTAGCCATGAGGCAGGACTGAAAATAAACTGATAGTACGTCCATGTTTTATACAGTCTATGGAGCAAAGGACGTAGCAGGATGTTGTCATGTTGGACGAATGGATTCTGAACCTAAACAAGTTGTTTAAACACGCCAGTGTGCTGGATTTAGTGACATCCAGTTACTCATCCTCTTCTTCCAGGCCTGAAGCAGAAACTACGGTGGCCTTGAAAACCAGAGCCAGCGTTCGCTTCATCTGTAGAAAGGTGGCACTCTGGAAGAGAACCTGCAGCATCTGTAGATATAAAATGATTCTTATTTTAAATCAGAGTTATGCATATTATAAATCTGACACAGTGGACCTTTAACCAAACTTCTGACACAATGTCGACAGCTGCATCACATCAGAAGAAGACATGGAAACAACATGTTATCTTCATCTCACCTCAACAATACTATAGTTGCACAAACTGATATTTTTTAGTAATGTTCGTATCAGATTCAATGTGTGGTTTTGCAGAAACATCCAGTATTGACGTTGCTGTCCGGCAGCAGCAGCAGCTCTGCATCTTTTACAGGAAACATCTCACCATCACCATCGTCATCATCGTCGTCGTGTGGTATCACTTCACTGGACACTCAGACCCATGATGAGTTTTAAAAAAGCAGCACTGGCATTATTAACGTCACTAAAGCAGCAAATGTTTTTATGTTTGCTCAGAGCTAATAGAGACTTCAAGGTTTCATCTTTGTTAAAAAATCGGATACGAATTTCTCCCCTCTCAACCCAAACTGTTCCGTAAATCCAATCTCGATCTAAACCAAAACCGAACACTGCAAAATACGGAAGCTGGACTAAAACTGACTCTTTCCGGTACACACAAAGGTACACTATTTCATTGTCTATGGGAATGTTCCATTATCCAGGACTTTTGGAAGGAAATAATTACAACTTTGTCTAAGGTTATTGATACATCTTTCCCAGTGTGCCCTAAGCTTTGTATACTGGGACTTTTCCCAAAAAATTGTGCACTCAGTAAGTATGAGAAATCAATGGTCGTATATAGTCTACTTGAAGCAAAACATAAAATTGCTTTGTCATGGAAATCTATGTATAGGCCATGTAAAAAAAAGTGGGCAGAAGGACTATTGCATTGTATTGCTATGGAGAAATTGACATACTTGATCAAGGGGAAGTATAACAGATTTGTTAAGATCTGGGATGCGTTTATGAAATTTGTGAAAGGAGGAGGTCTATCCGACACTGTGTAACTTATTGTCCTTTGTTTGCTCAGGTCACTCTTTTATTTTACTAACCAATGTTAATGTCCAGATTCTATATCCATTGTTGTCTCTGTTGATTGTATCTGTTAATGTGCCTCTTGTTCCTGTTGTTCTGTTTTTGTGCATATGTGCTTGTTTGCTAATTAAGTGAAAAATCAATAAAGATACTTGTCAAAAAAAAAACAAAAAAAAACTGACTCTTTCCATCCCAGTGAAGTCGACTGTACGTATCACATTCACCTCACGACCCACAGACTCTGATCTCTTGTCGCTTGTAAGCGTTCAAACACCAGAAACGTCTTATTTAACTTATTTCTAATCATTACATCGGGCTCACGTTTCACCACTGCTGATTTAAAGATGGAGTTTTGTCGTCCGTCAACACCTCCCTCCTCCGTCTTCCTTGTTTCCTGTCTTGTTTCCACAGTTAACTATTTAGCAAAGCAGGAAACAAATGGGATACTGTACGTAACACCCTTCAGTCACAGAGCGACATGAGTTGTGTTTACAGACGGATTGTCACAGCTGTAATCGAGCCGCTTCACGTGTGATCCCACAGAAACTATTTCTCAGGGTAACTAAGCTCATTGAACCGTGAACGTGACTTTTTAGTCACAAATTGTGTCTTTTGAGTTGATAAATTATATTTTTGTCCGCGTCTGTGTGTCTTGACTTCCTTCTATCCAACCCCGCTGTGTCGGCGGACACCTAAAATAGAGCGCTGGCAAAAATAACAATGTCTCTTCACATGCTCTAATGCCGGCTGATCAATAGTAATTACCTACCTGTGTGGACCTGGCTTGCAGAGCTCCTTAGGCCCTCGGTGGGACTCACTATAGACAGCTCACTATCCAGTCCCAGGTAACTCCATAGGACAGACCTTTTAATTGCTTTGTTCACTGTGAGTAATTGAGGGTTGGAGCGCGTTTGCCACGAGGAGTGTGACTTCACTTGGCCTCCGTTTAATTATTCCCGTAACACGAGCCTTCTGCCTTTAATTTTCACTTTGCGCGCGGCGTCGTGAGGTGCGAATACAACTGGAAAATGTAGGTTGGTAACTGTATAAGGCGTGCTGAGCCAGATGCACCACAAACTCAGCCATATGGAAAGACGGAGAAGTGTTTCCGTGTGTTTATTCCTCGCCGTGGAGCAACATATTGCCGAGGCTTTTTTTTTTCTTTCTTTTTTAGCACGGCAACTGTCCCACTGCTCTGATTTGATCCTCGCCAGGCCTCGACGCAGATACGTAGAACTGTATCAATATAGTTTAATTAGCATACTGATTAATCAGCTGGTTAATTAGACAAATTTCCTATAGGCTGATTACGGCTCCCGGACCTCGTGGTGTGAAGACATATAGAGTGCATGAGTAATGTAATTATTCTGACTGTCAGACGAGGCAAGGTACGATTTTTTTTTTTTTTGATGGGACACAAAGGCAGTTCAGAATGCTTAGAGATAAATGTGCATCATTTAAATCCTCCAGTTTGACTTTGGTGTGTTAAATGTTGGACTTAAATGTTGATTCTGTAAAATTATGATTGAAAACATTTGTCTTTTTATATTTACAGGAGGGTTAAAGGTCGCCCTGACATGTTTTAAGACTTCTGCTTTGGTATTTTACACAAAAAGTTTGATACCGTGTTAAAAGAAATCTTAATGTTACATCTACTCCTTCCCCCTCATTGAAAAGTCCAGAATATATGAACACGCTGGACATAAAATGTCTCCTACGTCACTAAAAAATCCATTATCTGCAGCTGGAGGCTTCAGGTTTCCACATCACACTCATGATTGGCTCAAATGTCCAAATCTTTAAATGAGATTTCAGATGTGTGACTAATATGAATGATACAGTACATGCACTGTGAAGCTCAACATCCAAGTAAAACACATTTTTACAGTGACCCTTTAGGAAAAAATATCAGGGTTATGGCAAAAAAACAAAACAAAAAAACTTTGGTTTAAGTTGGATAACTTTAAAAAAAAGGATCCATACAGTTAATAAAAAAGCCAAATATTCACTCTGGACAAGTCATTGGTTGAAGTTGGTGTTGAAGCCTCTGATAGAGAAATGGTTCGTCCAATCATCTGGCCTGTATGTTTTGAAAGTTTCCAATGATGACGGTTCTGTGCAGAAATAAATGGCACAAACACTGGGTTAAGCGTTGGGTCAATACAGCACTTACACGAAACTTAACCCAGTAGTAAACCGCCCAACAGAAGGTTTGTTTATGTAAAAATCAACACACTGGTCCATTGGTTCTTACTTTACTGGGACATTGGGGTTTTATAATAACAAGTAGTGATCATGCAAATAATGACTCAGCAAAAAACGGATCTAGAAGTGATTTTAACGACCTGAACCTCCATCAGGTTCAAATAAAACGAAATATTTGGTTGGTATCGTCGGTTTAGTTCACAAACGTTCATCATTCCCAGCAAAACAAAAGAAGACCAATAAAGTCCTGAGCTTTGTATTGTACGTTAAGTTGTCATCAATAACTGAAACCAGAAATATTCATCATTACGTTGCAGAGGGGCTTTACCGGCCCTCACTGCCCCGACGGAGGCTGTTTTCTGGGGGACAGTTCGCCAAAGAGTCGTCAGCGTTGACTCCAACTTTTCTGCATAAATTAAAAAAGATCTTTTCTCTCATAAGTTGCCAAAGACACCATGTACTGTTGTTTGTTATAACAATGTGGGATGCTTAAAACCTGATGACGTAATCGTCAGATGTAGATGAACAGCGGGACTTATCCGGCTCGGAGGGTGTTCGCCAAAGAGTCGGTGGGGAGGACTGACCGGGTTGCAGTTTCCACATATAATGTGATTTTTCCTGTAGCTGTACTGTTTGTTCTTATAAAGAAATATCCATTTACTACAGTTTTACTGGTATTTTTCTTTCTGATGTTGTTTTTTTTGGAGATTGAATCAAACAAACGGCAGATTTCTAATCGAATTAAAGAGGAAGGAAACATTTCTTTCTGTTTTCTGAGGTCGAGATGTTGATGACTGGGTAGGAAAAAAAATGCTCATCTCAGTGGACTGCAGCAAAACTCAAGAACTGCATTAACCCATTCCAACCTCCATTTCTCCTATATATTAAAAAGGTAATCTGTGATGACACCGAAGTATTAAAATGTTATTTTCTTTTTGAGCAAAAAAGCTTTCAAGATGGATGCAGCATAGATAGTCAACATGCATATTATGGGTGATTTGGACCAGTTAGCAGCCCTGGATGAACTTAAATACACATGTGTAGCTCCTGACTGGATTATTCTGATTCACAACACGTACAATAACCCGAATATGCGACAGAACTTGAACCCGTCCCCGCTCTCTCGGCCTCTGTTTCGTCCCGTAACCCACCCTTGCAGCTTCGAGGCGGAGCTGGGGGCGCCGCCGCGACGTGTGATGACGGGTTGCCTGCGTTTGGCACCACCGGGCTTTGGGTGGCCGTGCAACAGTATCTGCAGGCTGCCATCCTTCTGTTCGCAGAGCATCTGAAGAAAGCAAACTGCACTGTTGCTCACACTCCCCGATCCCGTTGTTGTCATTGGCCGGCAGCCACCAATAGTGAGCCAACTGAGTTAACAGACACTTCCGCTCGGCACATAAGGAACCATCTGTTTTAAAAGCGAGAAAGAAATAAATAAAGAGCCCTCTCTCTCTCTCTCTTTCTCCTTCCACCACCAGCCTACAGTATGCAGAGCTCTGCTATTATCCTGCACCTCACTCTTCATCATTTAAAATATGCAGCCGGCTACCAAAAAAAAAAAAATCACTGCTGCTGTGACTTTATTCAATCTCTTCTGTCCTGTATTGGCTTTTCAAATTGTGCCAGGACGAGATGATTTCTTATTTATGATCCGTTTTCTTGGTAAATAACTAAATTAGTCAATTTGTTGTTTTGTGCCTTCGCCGTCCGGCTCACGGCGCCGTCATCATCCCGCGCGAAAACTCTTTGTTTGTAATTTATCGAGGTCAGAATTCTACCGAAGCCTGATGTTTGTAACATCTTGAAAATCACGGTTGTGTGCTCCCGTCTTGGCTGCTCGCTGCTCCTCAGACGTGCCAGCTTGTAGCTAAATAAATATTGGCTGAGGGGCATTTGAAAAAACATATTGTCCTGGCTCAGCACTCGGTCCCCCTGCCCTCTGTTGCCAAAACAAGACGACGGGGCGTCCACAAGCAGAATCTCTTCTCACATGAGCGGTTTGGTAATGGTCAGCTCGCTGCCACACGGCCTGCACTGCAAAAGCCTTTGTGTGTGTGTGTGTGTGTGTTACAGGTCCTCGAGTAGTAATGTATTTACTCGTCTCTTCATCCCGTGGCTTTGCAGAGAGAGAGAGAGAGAGAGGATCCTGGACGCGTGCCATTTTTTTTGGCGCTATCAACACTACGCCTTTTGTTTCTCGTAGCGGCTTTTACGAGAAGAAGAAGGGTGTGTGTGCTCGTGTCCTGTGTGCTTTGCAGGTTTCGTGATAGCCAGAGATATCTTTGTCACTTCTATTTATGACATGTGTTTTTCAGATAGAGCCTTTAAATACCGACTGTTTACCGCGGGAGGGTTTTATTTTCCGAGCGGCTGTGAACTCTGTGCGCTCGGCACATTTGATCTAATTCAGGCCTCGTGCTTTGGAAACAAGTTCAGCTGTATTTATATTTTTCTGTTTGACATTATGTTCAACTTTAATCTGGTGCAAACTCACAAACCAGGACTTTCTTCTGCATGTTTAACGTCTCGTTTTTCACTCCTCATCCGTCTTCGAAAACATTACTAAAACATTGCTTTCAATTTAACCGGCGAACACTCCCCGCCCGCCCCTCTGAACTTCTCTCTCCTCCAAAGAAATTAAAGGTGTATCGTAACAAGTGCATTATTTAGTAGATTTGACAGGACTGCCACATATTTGCAGAGAGAGAGAGAATTAATACGCCCGTGGAAACGAAAGCAAGAGCACGAAATCTACTGGAAATAATTAATTATCAGAGCCTATTTCCAGTCTTCTTCTTAAGCCTATTTAAAGGGCATTAGGTATTATGAATGTGAGGTGGTCTAAATTTACCCCTGTGATATCTATCTTCATCTGACTACATTAGTATACTTTTCCAGGCTCTGCAGGCTCCTCGCTTGCTATTTAAATCACATTGCATGACTCTGGAAACCAGACTCATCTGTTTTTCTTCTTTGTACGTCATCGTTTCACGCACGTATTAATCTCTCCGCGTGGTTTACGGCATCGATCAGATTTTTTTTTTTTACACACCTGAAACTGTTAAGACCGCAAAGATAAACCCCGACGCGAGTATTTGCTAAACGGGTGGAGAAAAAAAAGATGCCCGTGAGTGACTCGGAGAAATGAATTATGTATACGCTAAAGAGAACTCATTTGGGAATTAAGGAGGATAAGTAGCAGTCCATTTTGTGCCTGTTAGGGACCCTCTCGGAGCTACAGTGGCTGCATTAGGGAGAGCTAATGGGCCCTGGGAGGGGGGCGAGTGTGCAGGGCGGAGAGGTGGAGGGGTTGGAGGAGGAGGAGGAGGTGGTGGAGGAGGTGGGGTAGGAGGGGTTGGGCCCTTTGCCGCCCAAGGTCTCTGGGCCCCGGTGACAGATGGTTGGCCACCTCACTGGGTGGCTGTGGCTACAAGGTCTGTCGTGATGCTGATCCGCGGCGTCGACAGCGACGCAAAGATCAAACGACATTGTGGAAGGTGAAGAGACGGGTGGCGTGCCAGGCCGGAGAACGAGAGAGAGAGAGAGGGAGAGACGGGACTTTTGGAGGAAGTTGCCAATGTTGAACTCATTGATAAATAATAATCTGTGCTTCTCTTCAGTGGCTGGAAAATCTCCGAAAAATACAAATGTTGGAACGTTTCTGACCCCTAAAAGTCTGCACGATGATCCAGATTATACGTGATCCATCTTGACTTCCTTTGTAACCTTTTAATTATCGATCGGTGACGTTTCTCGTTTATTAATTCCTGATTTATACGGCAGCAAAGATTCTCAACCAGATTTGATTTCAGTATTTTAGCGTCTCGTGATGTAAATACAGTTTTAAACAGACACTTTGCACCTTGAGGATGAAATAATGATTTTTTTTATTTTACACGTTTGGAGCAGAAAAACATGAATTATGGGAGGTCTCAAGAATAAAACCTTGTCCTGGTCGAAGTGTACTGCACGTTGCGTATACGTAACATAAAACAATGCTCCAATGAAAACAGTAAACCTAATTAAGTGACCAAATCGACTGAATCTGACGCTTTTCTTCATGTTTGATCAGAAAATAATCGTCGGCAGTGAACGCCGTCAGTGGCCAATATCCAGTTTTGCATTAAAGTGAAGTAGCCGCACGCCATGTTCTCATTTTTTTTTTTTTTTGTGGTTATTAAAGAACGAACCAAACGGCACGGCAAACAGCTTTCATCAGGTTTCATCACCCTCTGATGAAAGCTGTTTTTATAAAGTCACAGAAATGAGACAACATCACGAGGCGACTTCATTTAAATTGAATATTTATTTATATATTTCTTTTTTGCTTTAGCCAGCACCTACATGTATACGCAACAAAACTTCAGCCGCCTAAGGCTACAGTGATGTCGTGAAGTTTTGTTAATAGTGAAAAAAGGGAGTGGCGGGGTCGGTAGCATAGTGGGTTTAAGCGGCCGCCCCGTGTGTGGAGGCTGTAGTCCTCGCTGCAGCTGGCTCCGGTTCGAACCCCACATCGGACGGCTAATTTACTGCGTGTCACTCCCCCTCTCTCTGCTTCCTGTCTATCTTCAGCTGTAATATTAATAAAAGGCCAAAAAAAAAATCTTAAAAACAACAACGAAGAAAGGGAATTAAAAAAACTTCAACAACCAGCTTTTTTTTATCGAGCTCCTTGCAGTCTTTCCTCCGCCTCTGTGCAGTTTCATGTTCACCGGACAGACTCCATTAAACAGCAACATTTCATCGCTCATCTGATGTACCAACATTTTGACAAGCCGGAGACATAAAAGTGTTTTTAGTGTCTGTGAAACTAAAGACTTGATAAATCCCCATTCAAAAAACGAGCACGGCATCAACCCCCCCTCCACCTCCACCTCCACCCCTCACCACCAATGCCCCGTGGGGCACAAGAGACCGGGGCCTGTTAGGCGATTAGCCCCGTCTTACATTCCCGGTGATCGGATTAGACGATTCCCACAGTCTAGTCTGAAACTACTCCCGACCCGCAGCTCCGGAGAGCATCTCAATATCCAATTTCACAGCTTTCTAAACCTGGATCACGGAGGCTATTTATTACTGTCACAGGCTTTTGTGTTTCAGAGGGTTGGGTGGGGGTGGATTTGTCTTTTTTTTTTCTTTTAATGTGTGTTTCATCTGCTCCGGATCAGGAAGATGATCAACAAGAAGAGTAATGAGTGAGGAACCGGTGGCGTCGCCTGAAACCACCTTAAAAAAAAACAAAAAACAATTAGACCAGGACGCTTGTTTCAGTCAGTCAGTCAGTCAGCAGCTTCTCCGGGACCTTTGATCCACACGGTGCTGCTGTGAGTCCTGCACAGCACATCGTCTCCTGTAATTGACAAAGAAAAAAAAATCGAATGGAAAAACAACAAAAAAAAAAAAGAAAAGACTTCAGTCTTCAGATTTGGGAATCGGAACTTGGGAAGAAAATGGGGGGATGTTACGGGGAAGTTTGATGATTACAAGCCAGAATTGTGTTCAAGGCGTACAGTAAAATAGAGTTCACTAAGTGATTTTCGGACAGATGTAGCCCTTTGTTCTGATTGGCTGGCTAAAATAGTGCCTCCTGGATAATAAAACCATTTATAAGGTAGTCTTAAACCGCAGCAGTGGCTGTAATAGGGGCCTCCAGTATAGAGGCTTTATAATTTCCCATGCTTTTTTCCTTTTAGAGCCTCTGTTGTTCCTCTGAATTACCCCTGAATGATTTATGCTCACTGGTCAGACCACTGATAGACCCTGGCAACACATATAGAAACACACTTAGGGCTTTTTGGTGTGTAAACACACTGTATTAAAAGCCAACTTGTTTCAAACAGCCAAACACATTTGCAGCGGCGGTGGTGGCGGCGGCGGCGGGGGCCCCCTCTCTCTTCGCTTTCAGGTGTCATTTCGCTCGTCAAACAGTGCGGTGTCACAGCCAATCAGAGGGGGACTCCGCAGGGCCAAACACAAGCCATTTAACCTGAGCAAACACGGCGTGTCATGAAGCACGAGGACGGCTTTAAGAGCCTGAGCAAACACCGGCGAGAAAGAGAGAGAGAGAGAGAGGGCACGGATCGAGGCGGCCCGGCCTGAGGACGAGTCACTCCCGTAATGGGTTTGTGATGACTCAAGATCGAGCGGCCATCTGTTTGTTACAGTGAGGCGAGGGAGCGGGAGGGGGGGCGGGGGGGGGGGGGGGGGGGGGGGGGGGGGGGGGGGGGGGGGCACGATTCACAGTTCAGATACACAGAATATTAGCCGGCAGAGGATGGGAGGGATTTTTGGCCGGTGGCACAGGATGTAAAGCATATGTCCATAAATGGTGAATATGTTGATAGCTGAGGCCCATGATCTGCTGAAACGGGGCCAGATAACAGGATTTGCATGGTGATTTTCAGCCTCAGTGACACACACAACATCTTCACGAGGCGCAAGACGAGGGGCGATCCTGAATCCTGCAAAGTGACCCTTAAAGAAGACGCGTCCTGATAAAAGACGCAGGTGTTAAAACGTCGCAGCAGCAACTCACCGCTCACCACATATTTAAAACGACCCGGGAACGTTTGCATGATATTTCAATGATGTGAGTTTGAATAAACCGCAGTCATTTGTGTCCGGTCTGTAACCGTGAAGTTCATTTGAACGGCAGGAGAACAAACCACAGGACGAGGCCAGAGCTGGTTTGTTTGAGACGTCGCCCTCATAACATCTGACCAGACACCTATTAGAGAGCAGGGAGGAGTAATAATATCAGCAATTATTCTCATTATGTGGGCAACATGTCCTCTGGTACACTGTTATATTATTGGATTATTATTACTGATGCATTCACATGTAGAAGCAGCAGCACATTTTCTGCACTCGGTCTGTGTATCCAGTTTGTTTGAGGGTTCAAATTCTTAATCTGCAAAGTAATTAGTTACTTTATCAGGTGACTAAGTACCCCAGAGTTGTACTTGGGTGAACATACTTGCTTGTTACTTTCCACTACAGTTAAAAGTCTGTATGAAGGTGTCATAATTTGGATTTTTCACACGTCATTCTTTAATTTTATGAAGTTTTAAAGCTTCTTCAACACTGCCAGGAGATTTCACAAGCCTAAAATGAGTCTTCAACCTGGGGTCTGTGACCCCGAGGTGGTCCGTGGAGCTACTGCACACCGGTTCGCCAATTTTTTTTCATAATTTAACAATTTTCACCAAAATAATTTGTTAGAATTAAAAAAATATTGAGCAAACTAGAAGCATTAATATGCAAATAATAACAAAAGCTAAATTTTTCCATGTGTATCATTCATGAACACATATAGGTATTAAACCCAGTGTATAAATAGGTTAGTAAGGTGAAATAAAAGATGAATAAAGTAAATATAAAAGTTATATTAAGTTTCAGTTGTCTCAGAGTTCAAATCCTTAAAAAAAAAAAATCACACAGGATATGAACAGCTTCCCCCCCAAAAAATGGACCAACCGCGTGTTCTCGGACATTAGAAGTGATTTTAAAAATTAGGGTCCAAACACGCGAGGAGCAAAACTCTGAAATTATACTTTGATTATGTTTGTTAAAAGCTTTTCCTGAAGCACTTACAGTGTGTGTACTGTACATTATTTATCCCAATTATTCCCATTTTAGAGGGAGAACCCAAATTAGAAGTGTCGTTCATCATATTAAAAAGGCTCACTGCTGGGTTTTTTTCGGGGGTTTCGTACACGTCGGATTAGATGTTGTTAAATATCCTCGGGGAAGCAATCAGGTGTTTAAAGTTAAGGGCAATTCCCCCGCGCTACAGACAATCAATAAAAGAAGCCTAAGCGTGGGGACTGTAATGGGGTCGGCTTCGTAACCTGCTCTGACAAATTAAGGCAAGTCGTGTTTTTTCATTACGTACACATCCGTTTTCATTTTTCCCATCAGTGGAACCAATTAAACAATGCTGCCTTAAATTAGTCATTGATTTTCGGCGATAGTGACACTTTACAGAAGGAAATAATAACTTTAAGGGAGTGTTCCTGCTCCTTCTTGTTAAGGACAGGAGCAATTCACCACCTGTCTTAAATTAGCCATTGATTTTTCCTCAGGTGTCACTTTGGTTAAATGCTTTGTGGTTGGGAGATTTCTCTCCAACCTGGAAATTGACAAGAGTCCATAATCTATTAGTGTCCTCACAGACACACAGACACACACATTTCTTTGGTTTTCACTTCCAGCATGTAAATTTATGACCTTTCCGCAGAGAAACAAGCGCCACATGTTGAGTTTGAGTGCGGAAATCACCAAAAAACTGTGCAACAAAATGTTTTATATGAAGTTTTTATCACTGAGTTCGTGCCTTGAACTCATCCCACCCCACATTTCATCCGTTCGCTCCCTCTCTGACCCTCTTTTATTCAAACACAGCAGCCACAGGGGGCTTTAATACATAGAGCCACAAAGAGACGGTCCCCCACACCCACTTAAGAGTCTCCTTCCCGGTTCCCTTCTCATTCGGTCAATCTGTTGCAATCCTCCGGTTTACCCCACATTGCTGACGGTTAGCCACGTAAAACACCCGACAAGTGTCCAGAACTTTTGTTGTTGTTTTTCAGAACAGTTTTTATTACAGAATTTTTGCTATTGCCGATCCCGTCCCCACAACCACAGACACACACACCTCGACAAACAAAACTCAGACTGACCAGATTCTTTTTTTAATGCTCAAATCGAACAAAAGATTTGAAAGAAAATAAAAAAAACAAAATAAAAAGTCCAGAGCAGCCACCGCTCTTCTTCTTTTTCTTTTCTCCAGACTAGAAAATACACTTACAATTCGAAGCAGCAACAAAATGTGCATTTACCTGATTATACAATGGAACACTATGTTTGTTATAACATGAATTTTTTTCCCCCATCACATTATAAAACTCTAAATATTTCTTATACCTTTTTTTTAACCTCCTTTCTTTCTTTTTTTTTGTAACAAAAGCAACTTTATCGATGGCAAAGCAGAAAATATACACCTCGTGTTCACCTGGAAACAAAATGTTTGAGTGTTTTTTTGTTGTTTTTTATTGTTTAAGCCAATAAAATCACTTCTTTTTTTCTATATTTTATTATTAACCGAACACCTGAATGACAAACGAATGACTGCTGCTCTCAGAATACAAAGAAAAAAACAAACAGTTTTACAGTGGATGAGTTATTTTACAGCGGCCTGTCGCTTTATTGATTCAATCCTAAACTCTCGGCCGTTCACAGAAAGCGTTTCCATCCGTCTCATCTTTGCCAACCCGCGCCGTTTTTCTCTTTTCTCTCCAGCCGTCTAGCTCCAGTTTATTTTACGTCTACGTGACGAGATCTACAGTCTGATTGGACGAGAGGAGGGAGGACGAGGAGGTGGTGGTGAGGCAGTTCTCACTGATTTTTTTTTTAAATCATCACATTACTTCTTCAGAGTCTATAATCATGTTAAAAGTATCGTTAAAATACCGTAACGCCGCCGGTATTCTTAAATGAGAGTACAACAAGGTGAGGGGGGCGAGCTAGAGGACGCGATCAAAAAGTGATCGTCCTTTCCGATCATCCTGCTGCAGACGGGTCGCAGGAAGTTTCAGTTCTTGGGGGGGTGGAGTGAGCCGTTTGAGTCCTGTCTCACCACATGCTCCGAATCATACCAACAGAAACAGAAAAGAACGGAAAGATTCCCACGTTGATGTACAAACAAAACCCAGCCACGCAGCGAGACCCCCGCCCCCCAAACCCCCCGGCTGGTCGACGCCGCACCGCTTCCTGTCCATAAAGTGCACTCTCCGTCCTGCTGTGCGGCTTCGACGTCAGAAAGAGCAACAAAAACAACAAAATAAGACGAGGAGGAGGAGGAGGAGGAGGTGTTCACTAGACGGAGAGAAGAAGGGAAGCTCCGCCGCTGCATGTTTGTGTGTGTGTGTGTTCAGTCTTAATCCCGCAGCGACTGTGACTTAGCGGACATGACAGTCTCAGGTGTACGGACGGAGGTGGAGGAGGGGGAGGGTGTAGGTGTGTGTAGGTGTGTGTGTGTGGTCGGCCGTCGAGGCTGACGTTAATAGACGTAGCCCTCGCTGTAAGGGTGCGGCTGGCAGTAGGGCCCCTCCTGTACGTAGGCCATGTTTTCGTCAAAGTGCGACAGCGGCACCGTGTCCTCCTCGTTGATCTGCCGCTCCATGTCCGTCTTCAGCACCGGCCGCTGATTGTCGGGAAACGCCATCGAGAACAAGGCCTCGGGGTCGCACACGAACTTGTAGACGTATCTCTCGCCGGCGACCTGGACAGAGACGGGAAATAAACAAGCTTAAAACTAGTACACGAAACATTATCACCCTTTAAATATTAAATATATTTACTGTGAGTGGATAGAAACATTAAATTAAACCCATACTTTACTCTTCAGTGGGTAAAAAGGCTGAATATTCATCTGTCAAGGCAACAAATTCTTTATTTTTCAACCTAATTTAAAAAAAAATCTTCATATTTATGGATAAATTTGGAGTTTATCTACAAAAAAGCTTTAAATCGAGACAAATCTGAGTCGATGAAGGTAAAAACATTTGCTGAACATCTCTAAACTTCATCTAATAGTATAAAAAATAATAAAATGTAATAAGTTTGCAAAGTTTCCCATCTAAACTGTTCTTCTTTAGCTCCACCCCGCGTGTTCGTCAACAAAACAGGGATGGAAATGTTTGGGCGTCGTTGCTGTTGTTCACAAAGGAAATGGAGAAGCTGCTCACGGGTGGAGAAAATGTAATTCACAATAATAATAATTGTGGATGGTGTTGCAGAAAAAAGCTGCAGGAACACCTCAGAAAACTGTCGGAGATGTTTTAAAGCCGACGTCGCGGGACTCTGATCCTCGCCAGGTGCGCCACGTTAGAGGTGCTCCACCTCCTTATATGAGCTCTGTTGCTCCGCCTCTAACACAGGTGGTGTTAATCAGGCTTTTATTGAGTAAACGAGCTCCAAACTTTTCATCTTATTTCATCTCACGTCAGCAATGTTTGTATTTTTTTTCTTACTCTAATATTTCTGTTTACCTTTTGCATGATTCCTTTCTCGTAGTAGTAGCGCAACGACCGGCTGAGCTTGTCGTAGTTCATCGCCGGTCGGTTCTTCTGTATCCCCCACCGACGTGCCACCTTCGCAGACAGACACCACACAGAGACACAGAGTCAGTGAATGCAAACAGGAGGACAAGATGCCAGAATGCAAACGCGTCAAAACACAAACACACAAACGCGCCGTCGACCTGATTTCCTGACAAGATGGTGGCGGGCAGCTTGTTAATGTTAAACAAACTTATTAATCCATATTTTTCCTCCTAATAACTGTAATTAGAGTGCGTCCAAGCCTGAGCAGACCTGACCAGGGATGTGTTCATTAGGAGCTTGTCACACACCCAGTGGAGGAGGCAGCAGATGTTACAGCACCTGTCTACCAGACCACCCACCACCCGGCCTCGCAGTCCAAACCCCGCGGCGCTCTCGTCAGCTTCTCCTCTGCAGTTTTACTCTCGTTCCCTCTCTTCACTTTCTCTCCTTTCGTTCGTCTTTCTCAGTTTTTTTTTCCTCCAGAAATATAAAAACAAAACGTCTGATCTGCCCTCTCGCCGACACGCTACACCTGCCCGGCGGAAAAAAAGCCGGCAGCAGGTAGCGCGACGTTTGTCTGCGGCGCCCCGACGTGAGCGCGTTTGGTCACCTGATGGCATGAATGGGCCCCCCTGTTAGCTGCAGCTGGCCCGTGCCTCCACACACCGTTGGGGCTTGCGTGGACGTCTGCCAGATACCCCTCCATCTCCTCCCTTCTACACTCCCACCCCCGCCTGCGCCCCGCATCCTCCTCCAACCCCCCGACAGCGAGAGCAACAGTGACTGAGCCCCACTGTGTGTGATGTGGGCGCGCGCACACAGAACCAGCCTCTGTTTCCATTTCAAAAGGCCCAACCGTCAAACGCCGGCGTTATATTTTTAGGAATATGTCCTGTGAAATATTTAGCAGGGTCAGTCGGGGTGGATGTGGTTGACTCGACCACTTGAAGAGCGGAGAACTTCATTCATCCCGCTTCAAGCGTCGACCTTTGACATCGTCTTAACACGGAGCTGTGACGCGCTGTGACGCGACGAACTGGAGCTACAGCTGCAGATTATTCCTATCATCACGTCAACGTGCTGATCTGACGTTTAACTGATAAATCTTTGTCAGAAAACAGTGAAAAAATTGCGATCAAAACAAATAGTTCTGTCAGGCCGACGTCTCGAGAGCGTGAAGATATTCAGCGTACGGTGATGTAAAACCGAGAAAAGCGGCAAATTATCACATTTCTGCAGCTCGAAACAGAAGCAGTGTGGCATTTTTCTTCAATTATCATAATCGTTCACGGTTTTCCGTCGACTGACTTACAACACGGCGACAGATTCGAGGATTCAAACAATTACACGAGCTATACGTGCAGTGAAACGCAAGAACAGTGTGAAAAACAAGAATTAAAACTGTCAGCTGCATAAAAGATGCTTAAAAATATTTATTTTTTTAGGTTTTTAAGTTACAAAACGTGAACATCTGTCGCCTCTCACCTCTTCCGGCTCGATCAGTTTGAACTCCATGCCACGGCCGGTCCAGGCGATGAAGTGGGAGTTGGACGGGTCGTCCAGCAGAGCCACGAGAAACTGCCAGAGCTGCAGCGAGCCTCTGCGCTGGTACGACGGGCCCTCGCGGTACAGGCCCGACTCCTGCTTGATGTCACCTACAGGACACGTAACAGGACGGGGTTACCAACATGAAGACGACATGAGTCGTTTTTTTTTAGTTTTTTAAGTATTCTCACCTTCGACCTTTTCGGGCACGACGCAGGTGTCGTCGTAGAAATGCCTCACCACTTTGTCAAACATACAACCTGCAAAACAAAA
The DNA here is from genome assembly GCA_004119915.2 of Collichthys lucidus. NCBI lineage: Eukaryota > Metazoa > Chordata > Actinopteri > Sciaenidae > Collichthys > Collichthys lucidus. The sequence goes on from CM014091.1 coordinate 29,896,825, forward strand.
AGCAAAGAGGAGCGTTTGATACGACATTCAGCAAAAAATCCAAAGTGCACCATCACAACATTGACCTGAATCGTCGTCGTGTACCTTCAGTCCTGTTAGTGTGAGCCAGATAGCCGTCTTGCCGTAAGTAGACAGAATGGCAGCTAGGCACTTCTGCTGGAAGCCGGGGCGAGAATGGGAGAGTGGGTGTTAAAGGGCCCGGAGGCAGCATTAAGAACACTATCCGAGTTATCTGAGAGCAGTCACAGCCTGTTCACTCAACGCACCGCTGGCTCTGATTAAAGAAGACGCCCTGCAGGCAGAGCGGCACCGGCGATGGCTTGCAGCCACGGGGCGAGCTCGCTCATACGCGCTCCGAGCGTCTCCACTCGGAGGGAAGATTTACAACGCGGCGCTCGTGTGAAAACCCACAAGCTGACATGATGTAATTTTTGTCACAACGCTCGCACGCTTTACACACAAACTAAACGTTGATTTAAAACTTATTTTCAGGATCTCGTGCGATCGCAGAAGTTTCGTTTCGCCACGTTAACGTTTTTTTCTTGTACGACGAGGGCGGGGCTTAGTTGTTGTGACGTCACAGTTTCATACACCAATCAGGGTGGCAGGATTTAGCAACACGTGATCGCGAGGTTGTTTGTTTACGTGGCAGTCGATCAAATCTGATCAAAACGCACCGACAGAGTCCTAATGAAGCGCCAAAGACAGAGGAGAAGAGTAACTAAGTACATTTACTTTAGTTTCATGCTACATTTATTTGACAGCTTTAGTTACAGATTCAGATTATTACATTAAAAAAATAAACTCATCAGTTACGACATGTTATTAAGGTTGTCTGCAGTATTTAAATTAACTCAAATTAGTGCCACGATTAACGCAGCGATAAGATTTGTACTTTTACTTTTGGTACTTTAAATGTACTTTGATACCCATGTTTGTGTACTTTTACTCAGGTAACGTTTGTATTTTTACACCGTGCTAAATAATATTTTATATAATATAAGTTTATGGTCTTCTACTCGTCGATCTTTGGCTGATATCGTCACAGTAAACCGGGAGTATCGCGTCTGAGAGATTCTGTATCTGCTTAATAAAATCGCGTGTAATCACGTAACTCTCCCGTTTGCTTTACAGCACCGTCCACATCGACTCATCCATTTAACGGACATGTCAGAACCTCCCACAACACACAGAGACATCGCGGAGATCAAAAAACAAAAAAACGTCCAAACAGGTTACAAAGTGAATGTTCAATAAACAGACTGAGGCCCTTCATTTAGGCCCATAAACATTTCTCTGAACTTCATCAAAGTAATGGGCTTGTAGAGGAAATTGCTGCTAATGAAATTACCAGCTCCCCTCCCATCCTTTGCAACAGGCCTGCTCCAGTCGACATGCTCCGCTGTGACTGCTAATAAATTCACCCTGATGCTCCGTCTCAGATGCTCAGTGCAGGAGTGGACACAACGCTGGACCGTGCTGCAAAATAAAGCTTTATAATCTTTATAGTCTGTGTGTGTAACAGGCTGCTCGCACAGACGATCAGAGTTTGACTTTTTGACGTTATTTATTAATTATTTTTAGGTATTTATCAGGCAAATATTTGTTTTAATAAACCAGAATGGTTATTTAAAAGGTTAAAGATGATCTATTGTTACTTTTTTTGGCAGAAATAAGTTAAATTATTTCATAAATAGCTGCTTTTTCTTTAAATTTAAAAACATGAGCTCACACTTTTGACTCTTCTGTCAGCTGTTCACATAGATTATTGATATTTCGGCACCGCTTCTCATCTTCCCTGTTTTTCTCGTTATAAATTAAATATCTTTTGGTTCCAGACATGAAATGGGAACTTAAAACAAATGATAGTCATCTTATATATTACAGATTATAATCTTGAGACATGCTGCTGATAAAATCTGACAGGTAGCAGCGAGTTAGTGAGTCCTGTGTTGCTGATTCATATTTTAAAACTCAAACACGCCGTTTCCGGGCTGCTAGTTAGGAAAACAAAAGAAAGTCGAACTTAACGGAGACGTGAAAGAGGCTCACAGTGTTTTCCAAGAACTCATCGCCACGGGAGGAGGCTGCTTTTTCTCCCTGACTGGTCACACAGACTCAAGCCTCTCCTGGGTCCTCTCTCTCTCTCTCTCTCTCTCTCTCTCTCTCTCTCTCTCTCTCTCTCTCTCTCTCTCTCTCTCTCTCTCTCTCTCTCTCTCTCTCTCTCTCTCTCTCTCTCTCTCTCTCTCCGAGCGCCTTGTGAATGAACCCGGCAGTCCGCCGTATGCTCATTCATGTCCTGATGTAGCCTCGGGCTCCGCAGAGGCCGCGGGCTCATGATTAGGTCCCTTTACTCTCTAAACTGAAGGGAGCGGACGAGCGTGGGAGGGCGGATTTTGGACTGTGACCAGGCATGAGCCCCCCCTCACCCCTCGCCCCCACCCCTCACTTTTCTATTAGAGCACCACAGGAAATGGCGACCGGCACAGACACCCGGCCCAACCAGATCCCCTGCCTTAATAATGGGCAAACTCAATAAACGCCACCCCCGCCTCCCATGTCTTCTCCCATTCCTGAAATGATAACGCTCTGGCAGTCGCTCTGTTGTTTCGTTTCAAGTATCGCACACACACACACACACACACACACACAGTCAGTCTCTCACCTGAGTCGTAGGTGAAGTCTCTGGGCTCCTGTTTGATCATCATGGTGGCGGGGTACGCGTGCGGTAGCGGCGCCCCCATCATGGCCGGGTGCTCGAACAGGGGGTCGGGATACTCCTGCTTGAAGCCCTGAGGAGGGAAGGGGATGTTGGGCTCTGACATCTGCCTGTGGTAGATGGGCCGGCCGTCCCGAGCCATCGTCGGCGGGGAGGGGAACGAGTGGCACGGCTCCGAGAGCTGACGTCGAAATCTGAGGAGGAAAAAACATCACGAGAGGAAGATAGTTCACGGGGTCGACTTTGACTTGAGCAGACGATGACAGTGAATACTTTCATGAATCTATTGAAACTATCTGACATATAAAACATCAGAATATGTAACAAAATAAAGTAAACTCATGAAATTGTATTAAAAGCGTGGCTGTAACTAACTATGATATATGAGAAAATGTATTTTTATGTATTTCCTGACATCCTTAAATGGGTTATTTGTCTAAAACGACAAAATATTTAAAGAATTTCACATTTAAAAAGAGAAATCAAGAGAATGTTTCACATTTTTTCTTGAAAAACGACCTTAATTACCTTAAAATGATTATTAAAATAGCTGTTGAGCTTAAAATGCTTTTATATCTTTATTGAACACAAAAAATCAAGAATAAACTTCCGAAATTATTTAAGCAGAGTCAGCATAAAGAGCAGAAAAGAGACACTTAAATCTCTAAAATGAACAGTCAAAGTCTCTTTGGTTGATCTGATACAGAAAATCAAATCATCTGAGTGATGTGTCTGTATGAAGCCATTCAGAGGTTTGTTTCTCAGTACGTTGATTTACGTCTCCACCCAGCCTGATGAGTCTGTACTGTAACTAAAACTCCGATCCACAGCTGTGACCTTATTACAATCTGTTCTGAGTAAGTACAACCTCCAGCTAAAAGCCTCACCACATGTAAATGTGATGTAAATGTAAAAAAGGCCGCAGGGCTGCATGCGCGCAGTACCTGTGGTCCATGGAGTAGGCGCTGTCAGGGAGCGGCTGTGACGACGGCGGTATGTGGGTGTAGGTCCTGTCTGGTTTGGGTGTCGGGGCCGCCGTGGGTGAGGCATGATGGAGCGGGGACACGGGGGTGCTACAGGGGGGCGTCACTGGGCTGGAGGGCTTCATTCCTGCAGGCTGCTTCTGCTCGTAGGCACTGCGGCAAACAAAGAGGACAACATCACCCATGAGCCTCTTGATGCGAGCGCTAAGGGGGGTTTGATTCCCTCTGGTCTAACTGAATATGTAAGCTTTGGGTGACGATGGAGCATTTTTGAATGACAGAATTCATCGTTAGGGCTTACTTGTGTCGGAATAAGGCTTTATCCACACACTTGTGCGTCAGATTCTGTGGTTGATAAGCTTTAGGTGTGTTTTTCTTTGTCAAACGACACCTGACACAACGGTAGAGGTTACCCACATCCTGCTTAAACTTGAAGGATACTACAGATACACAAAGAAAAAGATATTTGAGAGAGATCGAAGGAAATGACATTTTAATCTGTCGTTTCACTTGAAGTTAACGTCGAATTAGCAAAAGCAAATGTTGGATTTAACCTAAATTAAGTTAAATTTGTCCTGTTAGAAATCTCTCGTTTGCCACGCTGACTTTGTTTCAGTGTATCACGGAGCGTCACGCCATCTTTTGGCATCGACGCCGTGGAGATTTTGATGTCAAGTGAAGTCCTGCCAAATGTGAGATTTCTATTATGTGAAGTCACCAGGTGAGCGGATGAATCACACACACGATTCACCGCTTACGAAACGCAGGAGCTCGCAGGTCAGAGCTAACGAAGAGCTGCCGCAGCTACGTCTAATTTTCAGATACATAAAAAATATAATGTGGAGCTGAACATTTGAAGACGTGAAATAGAAAAACACTCATTACAATAACAACGCCAGCTGTTCCTCTAACGTCTTTTTTGTGGTGCAAATGTGAAACTGCCGTCTGTCTCTCAGAGGGATTGTTTTTACGAGTTCGGTCGGTGTCGTGCGGTGCCCCCACCTGATGCTGTACGGGCACTTCTCTCCATACTGGAGCTTGAAGGACCGTTCCTGACTACAGTTGGAGCTCAGCTCTGAACACGGGCTGTGCAGCTCCCTCTTGATCTTCAGCTGCAGTCCGTGGAAAGCCACTTCACACCCGGGGGAGGAGAGAGGAAGAAAAGTCGGAGAGAGAGAGAAAGAGAGAGAGAAACTGATTTAGTTTAGTGAACGACAAAGAGGCAAGTCCACTGTTTTTGCAGACGTTTACAGCAGGAATACAGGAGAATAAACTGCAGTTCTTTATTTTAGGATTTGCAGTTCACACAAAAAACATGAAATAAATACATTTTAGGAAAGATCACTGCCTTAATGTCCCTCTAGTTGATGCTCTGACTGTCTGGTATCCACTGTTAGGAGGACAAAGCTGTCCGGACGTGCACCGAGCTGATTAAGACAGAAGTCCAAGGACTGAGCATCCGTCCACCAACGGATCGGACATTTCGGGTCATCACTTACACAAACAGCTCACTTCAAATCTCATTTGTTGGGCTGTTTTCCTGACAGGGGACTCTGTTAGTGAAATATGACAATCATAAAAACTGGGTGTGCGGCGAGCTCCGACAAATGCTCTATCTGCTTTCGGCTGGCTGTCAATACGTTTCCAGACGACGACAACGTGGGCTCATTGATCTGAGAGGAAGGAGATGGAGGAGGGAGGATGGAGGAGGAAAAGGCCTCGCGCTCCCTCTCTACCTATGGCCCCTCTCTACGGCGAGCCCGGTGCATCTGAGAGGCTGTTAAGTGCCTGATCAGTCCTGATTAACATCCCATCATCTCAAGTCATGATCAACGCTAATCCAATTGGCTGCGCTTCTGACGAAAACCCAGTCAGTCAGAATGAAGCCAAGGCTCTCGGGTTGCCTCGCCAATCGCCGTCTCACCGCGACTGCACACAAAGCAGCGGTGAGAAGAGAGAGGGAAGGGAAGGGAAGGGAAGGGAAGGGAAGGGAAGGGAAGGGAAGGGAAGGGAAGGGAAGGGAAGGGGGGCCCGGTCGTGGTTGAAGGGGATGATTTTTGACGTTTCGGGCTGAGAGTTTAAAAACAAGAGCGACCAGAAATCATGAATGGAGGGAAGAAATCCATCAACTCCTGCTCCGACTAAAGTACAAACATTTAGACATTCGATGACCCAAAAGATTCTGTGGTTTGGGGGGGGGGTGTTTAGTCGGGAAGGTCTCTGAGGCTACGAGGAACTGAGAGAGGAGGATGGAGGATGTTTTGGGGAGATATTTCTCACGAGGCTGACTGACAGCTGCCGTACGAGCAGGGGTCGATCTGCCAACACCCCATCTGACGCACAGCAGAGCAGACCCCTAGGGGGGGACGGGGGGCCAACACGGGCCCGGCACGACAAAGCTCAGGGGTTGTTCGCAGCCCTCGCTGGGGGCCTGACCTTTCCGGGTCATCGATCGGAGGTCAAAGAGACTCTTCCTGAGGGGAGACCTTTTGACGGCGCGAGGCATGGCAGGGCTTACGGAGTCAAAACAATAGCTTAGATTTGTCTGTTGGGATCACGACCAGTGTCACTTTAATTACGGACGACGATAAACATACATGTATTTCTTTTCCTGAGCACGAGAGCTGACTCTTCAGGTTTAGGGCTCACCTGATTCTGGACTACACTACATGTTTACATATAAAATATAAGTAACGTCCATAACAACAGCCCTGCCTTGCCTTGCCTTGCGTGCTGCTGTAGCACAAGGTCCTTGAATTAGAAATGGAAATGTCACAATAGATTTTCGTCAGTGGGGTGCCAAGGTACACAAATCGATAGCGAGGGCATTGCCTCTGACTAAAACAGAGACTTCCTTTTCAGTCCAGAATGTCATGCCCATCACTGCTTGATTGCTCTCATTATCTACATATTGATTAACCGAGATGGTAGGATGTTTAAAAGAAGAAGCAGTTAGAACAATTACTGGGTCTATTTCGAATGCAAATGTCGTGTTTTGTTTTTTCTGTTCCATTAACTAAAATATTCTGCAATTTTCTTTGGTCTTGTGGACGGATTCGATAGAAATGTTTGTTTTAAGTGACATAAACATGCAGGGAAATGTTTATGCTTCATTTATTTAGTTTTTTATTTTACTACAAAACCTGAGTCTAATATTTAAATTTCAGCTGTCACTTCCCTGGCAATCTATCGAGTAACTAATCGAGAAGCTCTTGGCCTCGAACGTTGTATATTCTCAGGTAGAAATGTGTGTTTTGGCAGAACCAGAGCCGACGTTTGGCAGATAATTTTCCAGTCCATTCATAAAAAAAATACAGGTCTTTTGGCAACAGCGAAAAACCTTCCATTCCATTTTCACCTACTGTAGGTGCTCGGCTTTGCTGTTAAATGATGGAGGCTCTCAGATCTGCCGGTAACGTGTGGCCTCATTTTACACCTCCTCTATCTCTTCGTTCCCTGCTAAGTTATGCTAATGGTAAGCATCTGTGTTGAGAGTTTGAGACAAAGAAAAATTCTCCTTCTCCTCCTCCTTCAGCCCCGAGGACACTTTCGCTCAGCACATGCTTCTTGTGCTGCACGGATGGAGAGTGCAGAGTCGAAAAAGTGCCGTAGCTTCTCGAGAGGTGATAAATCTCAGGCCATAAGAATATAAAGTAACACTTTCAAACATGCCTTATCTGATGCAATGTACTCAAACACAGATTTCTTTTTTTAAATGTATGCTACCACCTTTTAGCTTTCAAATGAACAGGATAGCAAAACATAAAAAACGTATAACATATGTCGTATACGTAAAAATACTTGTTACTGTTGAAGCAGACGTAAAAATACTTAAAAACTGTAATATTACGGTAAACTGAATCCAATATAAAAATACATAATGTAAAAAAAAATTATGTTAAATTTAGTAGCAAATAATAAAAAGTAAAGTAAAAGTAGCTAATTCAACAAAAGGATATTAGCGCTAACGTTTAGCGCTACTCTTGTTTTTAACTTTTAGTTCCATATTTTTGTATATTTAGATTTAGTTGCCTAAAAATAAGATAATTAAACTTGTTTTAGAATATTTTACGCTGAAAAAAAAAAAATATATATATATATATAATATATATTACTAATGCGACACTAGTTTGTTTATTTCGCTAATGCTACCAGCTAGCTAGCAGAGATGCTAACTGTGCTACTCTCAAAGTATTTACAGCTAATGCTAGTTAGCTTTACAGTTAGCTTTACATTTGGTTTAAGTAAAACTTTACAACCGTCAACGTTAACGTTCACGTAAAGAGCGTGAGCATTTAGACGGCATTAGATTTTATTTTGTATCAAAAGTAAACCCTGACAAAAATAGGTCGCTAAATTATTACAATTATTCATATAATTTTGGCTGTTATTCTACGTTTTTCTTATTGAATTATTAAAGATAAAAAAAGCAACAATGCTTCATATAATCTGAAAATACAGCCCCAAGCACGCCTGTACCGTAACCCGTATACGCGACTTCATAAAACAGCTCTGCACTGTAGTTTTTAGCAAATATATCAAATATAAAAGAGGAGTAGATGCTGGATACACAATAATACTTGATAGAAAGATTATTTTAATGCTGGTTTTGGTGTTTTCATGGATTTGTTGATTATAAAAGCAGAAACTACTACATTGCCAGTGGTGCGTATCACCAAAGCTGCTTTGTTGCAGTAATGAGATTTACTACTTGTAATTACTTTCACCCTTAACTCACTGCCCGTCTCTCTCCATCTCCATCTCTTTCCATCTCCACGTCCACCTCTCTCTCTCTCTATCTCACCTCCATCTCTCGACTCGGTGAAACCCATATGGGAGAGCTGCCGGCTGGGATGCCTGCTCGTGCGCCCAACCACGGTGCCCTCACCCTCCCGCCATCTGTTAGTGCCTCTCCAGTCTGCTGCAGGTTTGCCAACAGGACAATTCAGATGGTCAGCAGTCTCCTGCCACCGTGGCCACCCACCCTGGCTACCTCTGAAGGACAACGGGACAGTCTCGGTGACCTCTGGTTCTCTACTGTACGCCGAGACTCTCCTCGATCGTGGGTTTTAGGTTACGCTAAAATCACACCCAGCGGTCGGGGCTTGCAGTTTAGGGAACTGTTGCGTGTTGTGAACAATGAAAAACTGAGAGGTATGCGGGGCAGGATATTTCAAGGACAAAAAGGTGGATGGGGTTTGATTGTTTTTACACCCTCAAAACTCAGATTTACTTAATCCGAGCTCCAAACAAATAAATCTACTAAAAACAATCAGAAAATCAACAAAATGAAGATATTTAGATTTAAAGTTTAGTTAAGTTTGTAGCATAAAAGCTCAAACAGTATTGGTCTCGTCAGTCTGAGATCCTCAGGTCTGTTGTTTTAAGGTGTAGGAGGCAAAAAAAAAAAAAAAAAGGAGAAAAAATAGACCCCCCTCTGGTTTTTAATCTAGGAAACCAACAGGAACCAGCTCAAGGATCTCAGGCTGTCATCTGCCTCACAAGGGGTTAAAAGATCTGCGATCCAGACTCATTTCTGTTGAATCAAACCTTTACAACGTGCTATGAAACCCAAGAGCTCGCCAACGCAAATATCACACGTGACCTTTTTTTTTATTTTTCTCTTTGTTCTAGCTCACATCTGCAACTTTTAGTTTCCAGGTTAAAGGGCGTTGAGGACACGGAGAAGACTTCTTTTTTTTTTTTTTGTTCGGTGCCTTTTTTCTCACAGTTTCATGGGCGTTTTGGCTCATCTGAAAGACATGTGCTCGCTCCCGAGTCCCACTGAGCTCCACTCACTCCATTTCTGTCCCCACCTTGGCACTTACTTCCTCCAGAAGTGGACCGTGCCAAGTGCACCAGTCACCGGTGTGCAACCACCGTGCACGACCAGGTGAAGTACGACTAACTAAACCGCATTACCTCGAGTGTAAAATCAGCTCGGGTTAAGCGATTTCATTCGTCTCTTAGGGAGTATTCTCAGAAACTCTGAGGAGGATAAATGTGGTATTTACTAATATTACACCGCCTGATTTAGAAATTCGAAACCACAGTGCACGGCGGGCGCTTCGAGGAAAAGGGTCACCCAGTCGCATTTATTAAAGATTTTTTTATTTAAATCATCAAGCTGACAGCAGTTTTTTAAAAATATCACCTATCACAATATTTTGATGTTTATGCAAATAAATCACAGCGCAATAATAATATCTCAGTGGTGGTGAGAGGTACAAGAGCAACAGAGGGAAAGGGAGAGACAGATGTAGACACACACAGAGAGGGTGAGAGGAGAGAGTGAGACACCCCCACCTACCTCCACCACCACCACCACCACCAGTCCCACGCACCTGTCTGCAGAGCCGTAAGACTGTTGCAGCTCTCCAGAGAGCACTTGTGCGAGCGAAAGGTGAGAGAGGCGAGGATACTGAGAGACACGGAAAAACACACACTCTCTCCCCGAGTACAAACACGCCAGTCGAGACAAGAAAAAAAAAAACCCCACACACACCACAGATGTTGACACACACCCAAACAGCAGCACTAACGCGTGCACAAACACACACACACACACAGATAGATAGAGAAAGAAAAAGAGAGAGGTGGTGTCTTACTCACAGTTTTCAGTCTGGAAGTCTGGAACGAACTGCTCGTCATTGTCGGGAACTTGAGCTAAAGACAGAAGAAGAAGAATAAAGGGGATGATTGTTTGTGATGCTGATGGACAACGCAGCATTGATCACAGCTCTCTACCCTCCTCTGGCAAACAGTCTCCAGGGATATTAGGTTGTCCTATCCCGAGCAGTGTTTGCCTCTGTTGTCGTTTTTTTTTTTTTTTTTAAAAGCACACAGCTGCGAAAAATATGTTTTACAGGAAATCAGGGCAAGAGCTACTTTGTTTGTCTTCGGTGCCTGTGATTGTTTTTAAATAATAAATAAAAATCAGCCTTGAGGTCGTGACCAAAAATACCAGATGACCACATCAAGTCTTTTTTATTTATTTAAGCAAATATACAAGATTATTTTGTCCTTAAAACAAATCACGACGTCCCTTTAGTCACCGCTGCAGCTGTTGCATCTTTCTCAGCACGTGAAAATCGTCCAGCTGTATCGTAAAAATTGCACTTTGAAAGATTTCCCATCGATTTTTGGCCTTAAAGGATTAAATTAAAATAACAAAAATTGTCTACGACAAACGCAATCATCGTGCCCTGTGCCAACATACAGACGCTCATGTCTCAAACAGTAAATTTTTATTTATTGCTTTAAAATCACAAATCAATGCACCAAAATAACCTTGAAACGTTCCCGGCGATTTGTTTTGAAGTCGGTACAGTGGAGCAACGTTTGCCAGCCTGCGAGGGAGATAATATTTTTGCTATAGGTGACCGTCTACCTCCTAATTCCACTTCCTGAGGTCGCCTTGTCCATTGACTGCTCCGCAGCCTTCGGCTCGTGCTCCTTGCCAGCAGCCAAACACCCATTGTTAACAGTATCTAATTGGCTTCCTCCCTACTGGTGAATCCACCTGTACCTACCGAGTCAGGTCTGTTCCAAAACCTTCCCCAATGCTTCACCTGCGCCTCGAACGCCCCTGCACTCGGGCTAATGCTAAAATAATGAAGCTCTGCTCCGTTTCTCTCCGGCTCCAATTAAGCATGTACATATTTATATCACACGTATTTACACTCGGTGACAGTTCTCCGCGTCCCTCAAGTTTTCCTGCAACTCTCTCCGGCAAACGGAAAAAAAAAAAAGATTTTAAATGTGTCATTAGCACGTCTATTTATACACACAATGAGGTTGGTCCTCATTATCACAGCATCCGTAACATGTCTCGACATGAGTCCTGAGATCTTCAACGAAATCACTGATTTTCCATTTTTGTCACTTTTGATATGATCGGGGAGGTTGTTTTTTTTTCCTCTTCAGAGGTGTGAATTGAGGGAGAGTAAACCATCACAGAAATTGCTGCATATTATTTCAACAATGTCACGCAGGTGACGAGACGAATCAAACAAAAGAGGCAGAAAATGATTCAGCTCAGATTCTGCAGTTAAAACAGATGTAAAGATGTAATAGATTACACTCAAATCTTCTAAAAGCCGCGACACTTTAATCATATTTTTGAGATCTGGCAAAACCGACACGACGCCCGAACAAAAGGTGGAAAGAAAACAGCTGTCGTCTTCTGAATTACAACACAAACAAACTCCCAGAAAACTTCAGAGAGAAACCTAAAAAGAGAAAAAAAAAGGGGGGAGACGAAGATGAGAGGAAGAGGAGAGACGAGGAACAAAAACATAAAGAGAGGAGAGAGAGGAAGCAGCAGTGTGTGTGTCTCTGTGTCCAGAAAGGAAGTACAGGATGGATGAGTCACCGGCCTCAGTCTGTGAATGAGCCAGCTTATCCCCTGCAACAAACTCCCGGGGAGAACGGCAGAGCTGGAAATCTGCCGCCATTCACAAAACAAAACAAAAAAAAAAGAGAGAGAGAAGGACAGAAAGGGCAACACGGAGTGAAGACGACAAAGTTGTAAAGGTTGTAACCACGAGGCCTGTCAGAGTTTGAAACAAACTCAGTGAAATTCACAAACAAATCAGATCTCGAAAGATTCAGACTTTTCCTCGCAGGAAAAATACTTTAAAAAAAAAAAGAAAAGGTGGAGGGCGGAGGTGGCTCGTCGGTGTCAAACGTACGCCTGTCAGCTGACGGACCACCTCGACCTCTCGGGGTCTCGGGAGTCGGAAATTCAGTCTGTCCTCTCGTAATTCGTCGTCTTGTTCCAATTACCTGAACTAATAAATCTTAGAAAATTGTGGGGGTGTGTGTGTGGGGGGTGGGAGGTATTCCTTTTCATCTTAATGGACAGGAAGTCATTCATTAAATCTACAATCTGGAAGCGTACATCATCACATTGATCCATGACAGGCAGAACTGTAATCCTTAACGGTAATACCTCTTATCATCCGCCGGCCGCTCGCCGTCTTCTTTCCCTCACTTTGGATACTGAAATATTAAAATCGTGTCTTATTCTTTCTCGCACACGCCCCGCGGTGCGCGCCCAGCCGCCACCTCATCTAAACCGCTGCTCAGGAGTCGGCTCGACTAACTCCAATTTCTGTTTCAAAGCATACTTTTCATTTTTTAAAAGCTTCCCGATCGCACTGCGAGCATTTTTTTTTTCTCTCTTTCTCCAAATGTGTTAAAGAATAGATGGAGCCTATGAATCATTGAGAGTCTCATCCACCTGTGTGAGGCTAAAAAATATTCCAGGGGACGTGTTACGAAAAAAGTATTAAAGTAGATTCAATTATACTTTGCACTTGAGATTTCTACTTTATAACTAGAATGATGCCTCAGCGCACACTTATATTGTCAAATAGATATTTAAAAAGGGACATTTGGGCATTTTAATGCTGCAATTATGTGACAGAAATGTCGAATTTGAACTATTTCACACAAATAAAACAATATACAATGTAGAATTTTGTCTTTTTACAGTAAAAATCTGTATTTTTCCATCAGTTTTAATTATCAGAATTTTAATTAAAAGGACTAAAAATAACCCTAAAAGTAATTAGACACATTAAAACTGATTTTTCTTTTTGTTAACTTGAGCTTAAAAATGAATTTTTATGAATTAATTCACCGTTTTAACATGAAATAATTCAGTTTTTCTGTTCGTACAACACTGCACATACAGATATTTTTACAGCACAGAGAAAATACTGTCAAATTTGTTGAACTTTATAAATTTTAACACGTGCAAAAACTAGTACAAATCAACATTTTCGAGCTTTCACACAACTTTACACTCAATCTGGAGCACAGACCACTTCTAATAACTCTGTAAATGTTCACTGTGCTGAGATAGAAACTTTTAGATTACATGCAGCGTTCAAAGCAGGTTTACCAACACATGCACATGCACGTATAATAATAAAAACACGGCAGAGCTTTTTAAAATAAATAAATAAAAGAATATTCACCACTAACCAAAACTTCGGTGCTGCAGACACGGTGGAAAGAGGACACTCGCGCTTAAATCCTGAAGCATCACGTCTCAGTTAGACCACAACGAGCAAGTCTTGCCATTAGAGGAAAAAAACATATATTAAAAAAACAAAAAAGAAGCGAAGAAACGGACGAATGTTTCGCTTTGACTGATTCAGCTCGTTTGGAAAGTCTGCGATTTTAAAAAAAAAAAAACAAAAAGGAAAAATTATAGATCCATCCTCTATCTCTCTCTGTTTTTTTTTTCTTTTTTTGCAGCCGAGAAATGAAATTGAAGAAGACAAGGTGATGGTACAGCTGGAGAAGATAGAGAGGTGTGCTGAGAGGGAGGCAAAGAGAGAGAGAGAGAGGGAGGAGGAGAGAGAGAGGGAGGAGAGAGAGAGTGAGAGAGAGCTGGTAGGCTACAGCAGAGCTCTGGTGGAGGTGGAGGTGGAGGTGGTGGCGGTGGCTGGCGTGCAGCGCGTTAGCTCCTGCCAAAAGCAGAAGAGACAGTGAGCGTCGGAGAGCCTTCTCCTGGTAATTTGTGATGACACTCTCTGGGTAGAGCCTCCTCGGTCTCCCTCAAGACCCCTCGCTCACAGTCTCTAATGTATGCATGACACACAAGGTGCCTCTTCCACACAGGCTTTTAATTGGACTGCGACGCTAGGCAAGTAACTCCAGGCAGCTTTTTTCCTCTCTCTCTCCTCTCTCTGTCTCTCTCTCTTCCCCCCACACTCTCACTCACAACCTATCCATTTTTACCCATCTCTGCCTCCTTTTTTTTTTTCTTCTCTCTCCGAGATTTGAAACACTCACCTTCTGCCAGCCAAGTCTCCTGCAGCTGACTGAGGTCCTGGAAGAGCTCTGGATAGAGAAAAAGAACAAGGTTTTTATAAAAGCCCTGGAGAAGCATCAGAAACAACTGACTTCATTATGATATGCCCGTTAAAGCCAGTGGAGCTCAGCGGGCTAACAAGTCAATTTGTGTGCGCGTCTGACCGCTGACAGGAGGCTTGTGAGCATCATCACAAGGCCGCTGTGTTGTAATTGAGATTCTGTATAGTTAGCGGCACAGGTGGCCGCCGAGCCAATTGAATTTTGCTAAATGTTTAGGAGCCGTGAAATTAACTTCTCCCCCTCCTCCTCCTCTTTACCTTCGGTGTCCAAAGCCAGGTTGGACTTAATGAATTTTCTCTTTCTGTCATGTGCCGGCCTCAGGCAGCTCGTCTTGTCTTGCAGCTTCTGCAAAGACACAGAGAGAGAGAGAAATCAATTCAATGCTGGATCAGTGATTCACATGTGCAGCCTGAGCCTGTGTTTGACTCATTAACAAGTTGTAGCATGGTGCACACTGTGTATTAAATGACGCTTTAAATGGTCCCTGAGGGGAGACACGGCAGCAGCAGCAGAGGCAGATTTTACAACAATAAAAAGACATTAAATATGATGTTATGTGGAGTTTTCTCGCTCACTCACTCACTTTAGAGTTACAGTAAGGCACTTGCTGGTCGGGAAATCCATCCATCGTGCGCCCGCCGAGCGATCTGCAAAAAGTGTCCTGTCCTGTCCCGGCCAGAAAGCAGAGCCACAAAAACCAGTTTCATTCATTCATGTATACTTCAGGAGCCCGTGCCTGATTTAAGACCCGAAAAATTACCCGACAACACCTCCAAGTTAAGTTGACAATCTGCAAATTTCGTGCGTAAACGCGGAGAGGAGCGAGCCGAGCCGAGCCGAGCTGGAGGCTGCTGCTGCAGCGAAATGTGCAATAAACTTATGAAGTGTGTGCAGTTACCTAGCGACCTCGCTTTTTTTCATCCGCTTGTAGAGTGGCACGGAGCGGCTGCAGGATCTCCACACAGTCCCCCCGGCTTGCTGCTCGACGCGTCTTTCACCCCGCTCGCTGTGTCGCTTTCTAGCGGCGGCTTGGCATCGCCTCCCCGGGGCCTCCCATGGAAACGAGCCGCAGTGCCGCTTCCTATTGGTTGTCAATGTCTTTCACTGGATCAGATTGCTGGCAGTCAATCACGCACGGCTGCAAACTGGGCAGTGAAGCACCGCGCAGAGATCAATGGTGACGTTCAAGTGCCATGCGCAAAAAGTTTGGACTTTTGGAAAAATATGCAAGAAAGTTGTGCATTATTTTTGAATGCTTTAAAAAAAAAGTTAAACACACACATGCAAACTGCACCTGCACACTCCCTCCCCTCACACACACACACACACACACACACACACACACACACACACACACACACACACACACACACACACACACACACACACACACACACAGTGTGTACACACAAACACACTCCTCTCCCGGTCAAGTTTGTGTCCATGGTAACTGTGTTTTGAAGAGCCTCCAGAGAGACCGGCTGAAGCGCCAGCTCTTCCCCTCTCCTGTAAGGGATACATTGTTGGGGAGTGCTGAAATCACTGACCTGGAAGTAAAGAACAGGTCACCAGGCGAAACTGAGGACAGCTTCCAAAAAAAAAAGAAAACACCAAACATGCACGCTAAATAAAAGAGTAAAGTTGTAACCTGATTTACAACCATGCAAGGAGGCTAAAACAACCAAAAAACAGAGTACAGCTGCAGTTTGTTGTTATAATATATATATATATATTTAAATATAATACTGACTACTAATCAAAACACAAAACTGCAGCCGTTTAAGCTGCTTTGAACTTGCATAGCTAAAAGTGATATTAAAAAAAGTGATATTTAAAACAGATTATTATACTTGGCTACAATGACTTAAAAATAAATTATGGTAAAATATTGTTTTTTCACTAATAAAGTTAGAAATTATCTAGTTTGTTAATTTTAAAAGTCAGCTAAGCTAACGTAACGATAGGAGCTCGCCACAAATGTTTGTGATTGTTTCTTAAAGCGATATTTAAACAGATTATTATACTTTGATACAATGACTTAAAAATAAATTATGGTAAAATATTGTTATTTTACTATTAAAGTTACAAATTAGCCAGTTAGTTGATTTGAAAAGTCAGTTAAGCTAACGTAGGTTTGAGCTTGATAGAAATTTTTGCTTATTAAAATTGTTCAGCAGCATAATATATCTTTAATATTTAACACTGGGTTAAAATACATACATTAAATTAAATTTGGCTTCATATTAATGTTAAAGTTACAAATGCAATTGTTAATGTTACGCGTCAGCTAAGCTATTGTAGGTTTGAGATTGCCACCAATTTTTTTTTTTATCGTTTCCTAAAAGCTATTAAACTGTCCAGGAAGAGATTATTATATTTGGCTACAATGACTTAAAAATAAATTATGGTAAAGTATCGTTATTTTTACTATTAAAGTTGCAAATTAGCTAGTTTGTTAATTTTAAAGGTCAGCTAAGCTAACGTACTGTAGGCTGGAGCTTGACAGCTATTTCTGCTCATTAAAATTGTTCAGCAGCATAATATATATATTTAATATTTAACACTGGGTTAAAATACATACATTGAATTAAATTTGACGTCATATTAGTGTTAAAGTTAGGCCTAATATACAGTATGTTAAAACTATCTCATTTAAAAAGTAAGCTGAGCTAACGCAGTTTGGAGATATAATTAAAATTCATTTAACTGGACTGTTGGTCTTTTATTATTTCTGTGAGCTTATAGTTTGTGTGTCAGCAGTCTTCCAGTAAACAAAGATAGACAGAGGCCAGTTTAACAACAGCAGTACAGAGTATTAAGGTAATTTTTTTGTCGGACTTGCTATTATTATGTTTTTATCCACAAGATTCTTATGGCACGTCTTTGTATAAAGAGTTATATATAAACGTGTGTTTGTACAGGACAACAATCAACAAAGATTACCCTGCACTGATACACGACAGATCTGGGATAAACCCCCTGAAAAGGAACTTTACCATTGCATTAAACACTTGACTGAAAGACGGACATATCGGAAGTCAGCAGTGGTCACGCTGATGCCATCTTGGATCCAGGCAGGGTTCCATTACCAGGCAGGTGAAGTGGATGTGAAGTGAAGTACTGTGTCAGGCCTGGTGAACCCTCCCTGAGGGCCAAGAAACACAGTTCAAGTGCGAGCGTCCACCCATCTGACACCGGGGAAATGGAGTAAACTAAGTGCCACTCCAAACAATAAGATCTTGCTGGTTCTTCTTCTTTTTCTTACGTTTTTTTTTTTTGACATTCTGGTCATTTTCCATCACTAAAACTGAACCCATGAAAGAGGTGACTGACGAAGACGTCATATACAGGGTTCCCACGGGTGCTTGAATTCCTTGAAAATGCTTGAATTTCAATTCAGTGTTTTCAAGGTTGTGAAAACGCTTGAATTTTTTGTGAAGTGCTTGAAAATGCTTGAAATTTCACAATTAGTTAAAAATCAAAACAGTCAATCTACCACCATATGAAATAATGGTAATTAGACCCATATTATTATGCCATACAGTGGCACCGCTGCGCTTCCCATGACCATCATGGCAAACACAACTAGTAGGCTACCTATTTAAAGGTGCTGGAAAAATGGAAAACCGGTGCTTGAAAAGTGCTTGAATTTGTTCATGAAAAAGGTGTGGGGACCCTGCATATACCAGCCTAATACAGCGCAAGATGTCCTTAACGTATATATGAGGACACACCCGAATTACATCTACTCCATCTGTATCAGGTCACGTAGTGCAAAGAGCGACAGAGTTGGCACCCATTGGTTGGGGTTGATGGATGGGTCATACAAACATGTACCATGTGAAGCCAGAAAGGACTGCCAGATTTTAAGCTTGAAACCGGTTAAAACCTTCGGTTAACCCACTCCGTTAACCCAAACCATGATCTTCCCTTGCAACCAGGGGAAGATGAAACTAACCAAACTGCAACTGTTTAACCACATTAATCGTGTTAAAAAGGCATCTCATACATCCTGCAAAGGGTACCCTGTACGTCTGTAGGAGGCACTGAGGAGCATAGTCCAAAAACAGTTGAATCCTTTTTTAATTATTAATATTAGAGTTCATATTTCTTTACCATAATGTCTGTTAGGAGGTTAAAGAACACCAGAAAACTGTGTCAAACAACAAAAGCTTTTTTTATTTTATTATTATTATTATTTCCATTATCACTTTTCTCAGTCAACATTGGCAGGCATAATTTGTTTTAGGCAGAACGACATGGTGTGAGTTCTAGAGTGAAGCGGTAAAGCGGAAAAAAAATAAATAATACTTGTGTACAAAAATACGACCTCACTGTACAAACGCTGCAAAGTACAAAGCAAAGAGAGAGTTTGGAGACTCATCAGACCTCTCTCAAGTCTCCTCTGGGTTATGGCACTTTTAAAGACTGAAACAGTCGAGCCTAAAATTCTTCACAGAAAAGGAGCAGGAGTGCAATTCTGTTAAAAACAACACGTTTATCAGGTGTGTGTCACACCGGTAGGTCTGTAACAAATCTCAGAGTATTTGAAGTGCGTATTTATCTGAGACTGTATCAGATAAATACTATTTAAATATATAAATATACTGAGCTGATTCAGTACCATTACCATCCAAAATAATGTCATTTATCTATATAAGAGGACTCTTACAAATCAATAGTTTGGACACTCATTCATTAATTCATTAATTTCTAAATTGTTGATTAACACAGAAGATGTTAAAACCATGAAATAACACGTATTTCATACACAGCTTCATACACTGATACTGATATTCTCCCAATCAGCTTTATGAGTTTGTGACCTGGAAAGGTGAGACTTGTTCTTGTTAATTAGTAGAAATTCTTGTTTGAGACGATCAGTTGTGCTGTTCAGAGGCAGTGTTGGCATACAGTAAACAACTCTATTCAACAACTGTAGGACAAGAATCATTTCCTTAAGACGTGAAGCTCAGTCAGTCAGGAAATATCAAGAATTTTCAATGTATTCTCAAACACTACGGTTAAACCCACAAGGACTACCCCAGAAAAAGGTCGGACTAAGTTACTTCTGCTGCAGAGGAGAAGTTCATTACAGTTATCAGCCTTTGAAATCACCAATTAACAGAGCCGCAGATTAGAGCCCGCATTTATGCTTCACAGAGTTCAAGTAGCAAACACATCTTAATGTCAACTGTTCAGAAAATACTGCGTGAATCAAGCCTTCATGATCGAATAGGTGGATGGTGTCTACATGTGTGGTTCCCACCGTAAAGCACAGAGCAAAGGGTGTGGTGGTGTGGAAGTGTTTTGTTGGTGACACTGTTGGCGATTTATTAAAAAATAAAGCTACACTTAGGCAGCATGGCTACCATACCATTCTCAGTGGAACCATCATCTGTTTTTCAACAGGACAATGACCCCAAACACACTTCCAGGGCTACGTAAGGAATATTTTACCAAAAAAAGATGAAGTGATGAAGTTGACCTGGCCTCCACAATCACCTAAACCTAGCTAAGATTCTTTAGGATGAGCTGCATATGGATATATATGAACTTCTTCAAGACGGTTGGAAAACCATTCCAGGTGACAACCTCATGAAGCTGAATACCAAGAATGTGCAAGCTGTCATCAAAGTTTTGTTTACCACATAATTCCATATGTGTAATTTCATAGTTTTGATATCTTCAACAATGTAGGAAGTGATAAAAAATTAAGAAAAAACATTGAATTGAAAGTGTGTCCAAACTTTTGACTGGTACTGTATGAAATAAACAATTTAAAATGAAAGAAAAACTTTCAAAGGTTGACTATGAATTATTTTATAGACGTACGTAAAATGCCTCTGAAAACTGTAATTATCGGATGGGATTGATTTTCAGTATTGATTCTTTAAATCAAGCTTGTACAATATTTGTCAATAGTCGTTTTGTATTTGAACTTTAATTGGTTAATGTACGCTCGTATGCGCAGCAGACTGTAAACACTCAACAGTAATGTCAGAGCAAATCAATGACCACAGGAGGTCAAACTGCTTTTTGTAAGTATCCAACTGTGCAGTCAACACACGGCCTGATTGAACACTACACTCTTTTTTACTGTTTGTCCACTTTAAAAGTACCTGAGCACCTGTTCAGAAAAGCATAGGATCTCATAAAAATGCAGCCATTTTATAGATAAAATATGATATGATTAAAACCGAGCGGCACTGTAGATGTAAATTAAAAAAAAAAAAAAAAAAAAGATAAATTTCCACAAGTATCAAAAACCGATCCTGGTCACTCATGCGACAGAAAGTGTGCACACAATTGGTAAAACTGTCCGGAAATCTCTCGTGCGACGTGAAACAAAGAGTGTCATGCATTTTTTTTATGACGATCAATAATCATTCCTAATCTTTTCACTGACGGAGCAGCAACACAGCAGATCAAAAACATGACGAGGATGACTTGCAGGAACCGTTGAAAGAAAGCAAAAAGTGATTCTCTGATTTTACACGACTTGAAGCCATTCATGAGAAAATCTTTGAAGAAAACGCCGAGCCAAGAAAACTTCACTTCTTACGAAACACTTGGGAAAGATCAGCCGCAAACTCCAGATATGTCTCGTTCACTGTCCATCATGCATCGGGGTATGCGAATGCAAAAAACTGTTAAAAAACATTAATAGCAGCAAAATATAAATAAATAAATAAATACATCATATCACAAAACACATTCATCTGTGGGGGGTTTTCCCCACGTGGCACAGATCACAACAGCAAAAATTAAAAACAGACTTTTATAAAATTCCCCAAATAGCTTCAGTATTTTTGGAGCTAAACTACACGACACACCGTAGACCAAAGCGTCAGATCTAAGCGCACCTCATTTCGGATTCATTGAGGACTCCTCGGTGACGTCTCCATGCTGCAGGCGATACATACTGAACCTACAGTTTGCTACTGTACCGCTGGGCTATCAAACAGGTGTCAAAGACCCCCCTTCACTAACGGGCTGAAGTGATGATCAACTTGTGACCGCTGCTCTGCAGGTGTACTCGTGAGGACTCGGAAGATCCCGAGCCGTCGAAGATCAGTCTTTGCTCTCGGTGCGCGTTCTTCTGACGATGGAGGAGAAGAAGCTTCGGCCTTGTGGAGGTCCCATCAACATGGGAGCCTGGTTCTTGTGGACGATCTCGATCTGGTGTTAGAAAGAAGGAAAGTTTGAGATTTAGCTTAGTCATAGTTGATTGTTTAAGTTTATCTCTTTGGTCTTGAGCAAGAATTTCCACTTTTATAGAAAAAAAACATCAAGATTAGTTGGCGTGGCATGAAATTTACAGAGCTCATTCATGCTGTTTTTGTATTTTAAGTGCTACCCTTAGGAGCTCGGAGAAGGTTTACATTTCACTAATGGTAGGCTACAGCTCTGTGATGGCTGTGCAGAGTGCAATGGACAGTCAAGTCTCTCTCTTTTTGTGGCTCGTTGGTCTAGGGGTATGATTCTCGCTTAGGGTGCGAGAGGTCCCGGGTTCAAATCCCGGACGAGCCCTTGGGGCAGGACCTTGGTGGTACTGTGTTTTGTTGTGTCAGTAGTACTAAGACAAATTCCCGACTTGCAAATACTGCTCTAATGACAATGAAGCTTGTAAACACGTTACACAAGTGTGATACTAACTTAGGGTGTAAGAGGTCATGGGTTCAAATCCTGGACGAGGCCTTAGTGTAGCAGAGGCTGCACTGTATTTTGTTGCCCTAGTATTTATCTCTGTGAAATAACAATAAAGCTGACTCTGCATAGTTTCTTGTAAACAAACAGAGTTATATTTACATTCACGTTTCCCACAATCGTTGAGGATAACAAATATGTTGCTTGCATTTTCCCTGCTGAAAACATTTGCAAGTCACTTTTTGTTTGTTTGCCCACGAGATACTGACAACACAGGGAAAACACTGCTCTGTCGTGTAACTAGTGGTCAAAAACTCGGTGAGGGTACCTTTGATACAGCTTAATGGGGACACCATTGTAAACTGTAAAACTGGGAAGTTTCTGTGTTGGAGGCTGTCCGCTACTGAGACCATTTGTCCTGAGATCAGGAGAGGGTTTACATTTTTAGTCCCACTAATGATAGACTACAGCTCTGTAATCACAGTGAGGCCCGTAAGGCCTTCAGACTTTACGTCTTGTTTAAGTTTTTGTGGCTCGTTGGTCTAGGGGTATGATTCTCGCTTAGGGTGCGAGAGGTCCCGGGTTCAAATCCCGGACGAGCCCTCAGGGAGAAGCTTCATTTTGTTTCGTGCACTAACAATAAAGCTGACTCATAGGTTGAGTCTATTAAACCAACACCCAGCATTACAATTGGAGATTGTCTATTGGACTATGAGCTGTGATGTGACGTTGGTTGATTAAAGACATGATTTTCAAGATTTCAGCTTTAAGGTGAATCAGTGTTACTCCACGGAACTACAGAGGTTCTGGGTCCATTGAGTCGTAAACGTTATGAGTAGCCTTATTTTTATCGTTATCAAACAATGACATCTCTTGTTTCATTTTACCCAATGCCACCTCCCTGAAGAATTTGTTACAATCATGCATCAACAACAACAAAATGTCCCATATGGGTTGTGGGTCCATATGGGCTCCTGTCAAATGTTATCTTTGTACTTTTGCAGAGTCCTTATGTAGCAAACTTTGAGAATCGCTGGGGTTCGTGTCGCAGATAACGAATGTTAACACACATTATGATGCATATAAAGTATGAGCTTTATGGTTGTAATATCTGAGAATATCCTGTTTCCCAACAGCGACGCCATTTCTGTTGAAGTTTGAAATTATAGATCAATGGAACAACAAATATCAACCATCAAGGGCTGTCATATTAAACACACGGTTCATTATACTGTGAGAAGAGTCTAAGCGCAGCAATGGGGAGAGGAAATGCTACCATCTGCATTAAAAGGGACCACATTAACTTCAAAGCAAAGCTGCCATTTATTGTTCTTGCACTCTGACTCAGTAGCAATTACCAGCTTTTGTAGGCTGTCATTAAACGTGACTGATCCTAATGTTTCTGATGTACTTTACAAACGCGGCATTTTTTAACCTTTTTCATAGAAAGATCTGAAAGAATACCTGAAATAAATCTGGAGAATAAGTGCGCTGTTTTTAAAAAGATGCAACATTAAGCATTTATATGCATCAACAGCCCCAGTTACAGGGCTCTTTAAAAAATTAAAGATGATTAAAACAAATGAATTAAGTATGTAATGTACGCCCTAGTGATCAAAAATTATCCAAGCTAAGTAAACGAAGAGGAGATTTTATTTGCCAGAATCTGAAAATACATGGTCTGGAAAAAAGTGAAATTTCAGTTTCCATCAGCGAATTCAGACCTAGTTATCAAAAATCATACATCCCTTCAAAATGCAAATGGTTTGATGGTGTTAA
Organism: Collichthys lucidus; assembly: GCA_004119915.2. Lineage (NCBI taxonomy): Eukaryota > Metazoa > Chordata > Actinopteri > Sciaenidae > Collichthys > Collichthys lucidus. The sequence continues at coordinate 29,920,846 of CM014091.1, forward strand.
ATATGTTATGCATGCAGGGGAATGGAGCCACATTTGCATAGTTGTTGTAGTTGATAATTAGTGGGTTAACATCCCAACAACTGTGAGGTTTTTTTATAAGCATTTAACAGGTCAACAGATTCAAAATCAGCTCCGACATACAGTACAAATAACCCGCCGTGGAAATCGTCGCAGCACAATTATGTATTGTCAGAGCCTTAACTTTGCACCAGCGGATACAAGAGCACTCTCAGGCTACTCGTTTTGTCATGCACCGGGTTTTTTAAGCCTCCGTATGTAAATCTGGGCAACACTTCATCTGCAGTGGCCTTGTAATTAAAGCTAAACACAACCGTAATCAACGCAAACTGAGGAGTTTCATTTTGAAAAACGAACAACTTGGACAGAGAGCAAACACTTGTCTGCTTGAGACGTAGCAAATTAGAATAAGTAAGACAAAGTTGAGTATTTGTTATCATAAATTACTGCACAGAAATACAAAGTAATGATCTGTGGGAGAAACACAAGAGACAGATACTCCATTAGATCCCAATCTGTCAGTCCTGTGAGACTTTACTGAAGTTTTATATTCATCGTGCTGTTAGAGAATCACACTGCATAGGAACATTAGCAACAGGGGTGAAAATCTAACACTCGCATCATAATTATATCAATCATTGTTCATTATCTCTCATGAACAAGTCATGTGATGTGAGATCAAGTTTTAAATTCAGCACAAAACGCTGTGAAATTTGTAATTTGTAGCATTTCTAATTGGGAACATCCCAAAAGTATCAAGGCCTATTTATTAATACAAGGATTCAAGGGACAACCTCTGTGACTGTGAAGTCAATGCACAAGTGCCAAAAAAACTGCAGTTCCTCTAACGTCCACTTGAGGCTGGCTCCAGAAGTGAGTCAGTCTCCATAAGTCCCCATGTTTCACAGCAGAAATGAACATGTTTACAGCCTGGTACAAAAAACAGCTTTGAAGATTTAATGTATCTTAAGGAGAGAGACTATTTATTTAGGGGTTGAAAGAAAGAGTGCTTTATATAGTGCAACATAATTATCATCATTATCTTTTGAAAAGTTCTATAATCTGTTTCTTTACATGTTTTATCCTGACTTTTTGTTAAAACTAAACTAGTAAATCTACTTTTTTACGGCTCATGTTGGCGCCGAGTGGCAAAAACTGCAGTTCCTCAAACGTCCACTTGAGGCTGGCTCCAGCAGTGAGTCAGTCTCCATAAGTCCCCATGTTTCACAGCAGAAATAAACATGTTTACAGCCTGGTACAAAAAACAGTTTTGGTCTCTGTAGCTAATTTCCCCGTTCATGACAACTGTACTGAGGGTGAATTTATATACAACTCACCTGTTCACGTTATATTAAGGCTTAAAGTTATGCAGGATTAAGAGCGTGGACGCTTTGATTGACAGGTAGGTGCTGTTACAGATGGCTTGTTTGAGCAACCAGGCATCATTCAGCTCCGCCTTAGGTCCGTCATCTTATACAGCTTGAACCTTTTATTTCATCTGTATAATATCTATGATTGTACATAAATATAGAAGAAAGGGACCAGTGATATAAAGATTTACTGTATGTATAATCTTTAAAAAAATATTTAAAAACCGAAGAATTCTCCAACTTTGAATTTTACAGGCAAACTTGCTGTTGATTGATCGACGGCTATGTTGACAGTGTTGACTGGACAGAGAGCTGTTGTAGTTTATTAGTTGCGTTGCACCATTTAGTTGAGCAAATTAAGCATTGCAACTGTTTGCAGACAAATATGACTGAGCTGAGCTAACAAGCTAAAGAGCTGCTAACGCTCGGTTGGCACGCTCGCACTCGAGTTTATTTTCTCTCTTAAATAACTCTGCCGTCAACTGTCGGCGGAGTTGTCATCCTGTGATTTGGAAGTATGTTCTGATCGGTGCACCGACACATCACCCTTACATGTGGTTACAGGTGTAACAGATCACACTTATATGACACACAACACGGAGGATGGGTGTCGTCAGAGGTGCTACAAGTTACTCTTAAAGCTCCTGTTAAACAGTCTACCTCAGAGGCGCTGCATGCTGCAAATGAGTATTGTTTGAATAATGTTTTTTCTTCACAATAAAACACACTTGGCCCTAAAATATATCACTAGGTATCGTTTTAGCCGACAGGCTCCAGGGTGCACGAAGCTCCTCTGTGTTTACTTACAGTGCAGGGAGTCTGCATCCAAGGTTCCCCATCAATCTGCATCGGAAGAGATTTACTGGTTCTGTAAGTGAAAACAAAAAGATCTTAAATCTTAAAATGTTGCACCGGGCCTCCAGTTCAACTGAGGGAAGCAATAACTGTGAAATATTTCAACACAAAACACAAAATCCAGCTGACCTGATGGTTACGGAGGAGCACTGTGCCAGGCGTCGCCCGGCGCTCTTCAGTCCGGTGTAGATCTGCCCCATCTCCATGGCTCCTTCCAGCCCCACCACCTCCAGCAGCTGGTCAGACAAGTCTAAAACACAAACACACAGTGCAGTAATTACACAGTAATTACATATCGCATGCTTGTTACTGCGTGCGTACTGTAAGCGTGAAAAATGTGGAACTATCCGAGTGGTGATCAAGTGGAAAATTGTTGAATAAATGAGGCAATATCAAATAAAGAAAGTCATTGTTGCCTCTAAGTGTTGCTGTTATAAGGAGACCCCCGCGTGGAGCGAGAGGAGAGAAAAAAACGAGGGATGAAGGAAATGCATTAAGAAAACGAAAGAGAGAACATGACGTGATGTTCCTCACTTCACACTTTGCCTGCTGCTTCTGAAACATTCACCCTTCACGAAAAAAAAAAGAGAGAAAAGAAAAAAGGCAACAAGAACAACAAGCTACAAAACAGAACAGCTATTAATTAGATTGCACCGGCAATGCAAAGCAATCTTGTGATAATATAATTATTAATTTCTCTTCTGTTTTGCAGTTATGAGCATTGATTTTGCCCCTGCTGGAAGCCCGGTGTCACGCAGGGCCCATCTGTTTCAGCGGCCCCGCTCCTGCCTCCGACTCTCCATCGACTCGTCCCTCTGCAAATTAAGAAGCTGCTGCCTCGCTGCTGGGCGCGCGCAGACACTAATTGAAACTAAGACCCATTTTTAGGCGCTCGGTGCGTGCGAGCGAGTCAGCTCGCTGCCGCCGCTGCCGCCGCTCCGTCGCTGTCATGTTTATCTGGTTTCCCTGAAGGAGTGTCGTAGGCATTGTCACCCGTCGTCGGGATGTGTTGTTGTCGCCGCCGAGCTGTGGTGTCCAGCTGTCACCATGGTGATGGACATGCGTCTGCACCTATCCTCTCCGGGGTCTTCGTTGGAAGACAGTGTGTGCATATACCCAAGCAGGTTGACCTCCTGACACGGGGCTTTAAAGCTGCTCCACCAACGACTGTGACTTCTCACGTCAATGCAAACGGCTCACACAGGCCTGTGCTGACACGTATGATGGACGGCGTCACCACGGCGATAGGGATTCCTTGTTGCCCGGGGCTACAAAGATCCAGTATACCCAAACACGACAGAGCCTCTCCAAATATAACAAGGTCAGCACTCTAAATACGTTAGACCTGCATGTTTTGGGCTTAACCGATGACTTCTAGGTGACTTAGCTAAATCCAGCTGGGAACATATTTGCTTCTTTTTAAAGGAAACACCTCATTAGCTTAGCTTAGCACAAAGACTAGAGGCAGCTTTTCCAAAAAAAGATTTTTTAAAAATACGCCTAAGACACCTTTAAAGCTCACTAATCAACACGTTCTTGTACGTTTAATCTCTACAAAAATAACAAATAACAAACCCCCTGTAAAACCACAAATTGTCGCTTCGACACCTCAGTTTGTGCTTCTCAAAATGAAGCCTCGTACCGTCTCCTCTTAGACAAAACCTGAGGCGATGCATTTGAAGGTGAAAAATTATTTTTTTTTTCCGACTAGATAAATTGCAAACAAAAGATTTCAATAAAGGTCTTGAAAGTCAGATATTTCATCTGATGTAATCTATTTCCACAAATTTCCATTTTTATTTTGAATCACGGACCATTATTTCTTATATTACACGTCCAACATGAATTACCCGGAGCAGTAATCAAAAGTGGGACTCTGTTAAATATAGAAAAAGCCATCATGTTTACTTCCCAGAGATAAACCGGGGGGGAGAAAAATGGAGTCACCTAGCTGTTTACGCAAGAAGGTTGAATTATTAATACGCAAGATAAGGGAGCCTGTCGCCAAATACAAAATGAATCACTGCTCACCCAACCTGCAATCAACACCACTCAGGTGATGAAGGCAATATTTGGCTGGGATAAAAACACACACAGGGCGAGGGCGACGACGCAAAGTGGCTGAGACAGTCGTATGAATGAATGTCACATAAAAAAAAGCGTTATTCTCGTCAGAGAATAAGAAACGACGTCTTTGTCACTGTCAGACAGCTACCTGTCGAGGCCGCTGGCTGCACTCTGACACATGTGGAGCAACAGGAATAAAATAGAAAGAGAGAGAGACGGAGAGGTGAGGGGAGCAGAGAGCAGCCGATCAGCTGAAAGTAGAAGTGAAGAGGGACGGCGGGAGGAGGAGGAGGGTGTGTGGAGGCTGATCCTCCAATGAAAGCTTCACTGGGCTTGTCACGAGGCATCAGTCCCGAGCATCAACCCACGCAAAAAAAAAAAAAAAAACCCTCAGTCCCATTCTAAATAATTCACTCCGCAGCCATTCCCTTCCACCTGAGGGGCTTGTCTCCTGGCGTCACCAGCGGGACGATTTAACAGCTCCTGAAAGGTCAGAGTTTTTTTATCCCCCGAGCCGCCCTCCACCCACCGACACACACACACACACACCAATCCACACACACACACACACACTCACAGTAATCCCTGCCAACAGTTTGATCCGTGCGTCGTGCTCGGCGGTGCCCCCTCTCTGGGTTAATGCACTCCCGTGTTTACCTCTAAATACGTAGTTGTCTTGATCTGACAAGTTAGGCTGCTCACCTTGAGGGCACCTTCGCAAGGTCTCACACGCACACACACACACACACACACACACACACACACACACACACACACACACACCCCTCTCAAACTAAGTGCCTTCCTGGGATCAGACGGAAAACCTTTTTTTATTTATTTTTTTCAACCGCAAACACCAAACTGATTGATTTTTATTCAGGGATTAATGGAGTGTTCATCACAGCGAGGTTGGACTTTGAATTGATCATAGTCTGCCCTCCTCTGTACCACACTGTACTGTACTACAGTCACATCATCGCGTTAGGCAAGTTTTTTTTTTACTTTTTATGAATTATGGACAGATTTGAACAACGATCGATGTTCTTTAAAGGTCTAAAAAAGAAATAAAAACTGAATAAAGCTTTGCAGAGATGTTCGTCATGTTCCGACCGTTGAAGTCTGGCAGCCATGTCTGGAGATCCTCACTGACTCGCCATGTTTCAAGCCCTGACACTGATTGTAACATCCACTCCATCCCCGAGTACAAACACATCATCTCACCATGGAACCTAAAAACATACTGCGCATCACCTGAGCGTGCAGGAGTCAGACGTGATGGAGAATAAAACTGAAGAAATACAGAATTCATGGCAAAAGCAAAGAGAAAATAATAAAAATATGTCTCAATTATTTTTCTTGAAAAAAGGCAACAATTATATTCTTTTCTTCTTCTTTTTCTTGTGATTAGTCCTGTTCTGGGATTTACCAAACCAAATGAAGGTGTAAAATTTTTCAGCATTTTCCAGCCCAAAGGAATCGAGTCCACCGGACTATACCGATGTGAAAGTGTTGCTTTAAGCTTTAAAGCAACATTAAATTGCAAAAATACCAATTAAATATGGAAAACTGTGTATTTGTGTGTTTGTTATGACGATCAACAACCTTGCCGACAGACAAACATCACCCTGACATCTGAACCTCTCTTCCCAGTGGTCCAAAAAGCCTGTGGTACCAGTGTAAACACCAAGCGACAACCTCATCCAACCTATGAGAATGTGCCAAAAGCTGCAGTTCCTTGAACGTCCACTTGATGCTGGCTACAGAACAAGTCAAACTCCATAAGCCCCCATGTTAAAAATGTCCAACTTCACTGTAAATCACAGAGAGTTGAGGCAGGGAGACGCTGTTCACCATGACAAGGTGATGTAGCATCAACATGATTTAAAAGCCAAAGTTATTTTATGGTATAAAAGGTACATAATGTTTCTTTAATGTCCAGCGTGTAGGGTTTAGTGGCATCTGGTGGTGTACTAGCTGACTTCATCCTCAAACGCTGGCTGCAAAATGTCGGAAAAACATCAAACGGTGGCTGCAAAATGTCGGAAAAACAAACCAACACCTGCAGCCAGCGTTGAGTTTGTCTGTTCTGGGCTACTGTAGGAAACACGGCAGCTCGATCTGCAATATTTCTGAAAACTTCTTCTACCACAGCTTTCTACACACGTTTTCCTAATAAGTCCTTCAAGTGGTTCACACAATTTCACAAACTAGCACAAAGCAGCTGACTCATTCTTTCTTTGTTCATTCATACATCCCCATTGACGGGCTTCCTTTTTGACGTAAATGGATTCACGGGTTTGCCCAACACCTTCCTTCAGTCCTCACCTATTAACTGAGCCCGTCCACTGGAGCCTGCACACGCCAATAATACACAAGTGACAGTTCCAAACAGTGACATGATTGTACCTCTGCTTTGCAAACAAAAGCCGCTAGCTGTGATTCACCTTGTCATCGGTGAAATATTCATGCACTCTGGGAAAGTTTGGTCTCGAGTTTAGTCTCTGATCTGTCTGGTAGGAGCAAGGGCACAAACTGCCTGTGTCTCCAACAATTATTGTCCAAGAAGGCAAAGCAACCACATGCAGAGCTTTGGTTGGTTTGTCTTATTGGACCAACCAATGGCGATGTTGGCTGGTCCAATGACGATGTTGACATGGCATTTGCTAATCAGCCGTAAACAAAATGTAGGACAGAGGGGGATCACCAAAGTCACCGGGGTTCATCCTCTGGGGACCATGATTTTCACTATAAATGGCGTCAGTGTTACCTTGAACTGCAAACGTGAGCTCCTTGGGGTCGAGCACCGGCGTCCTCTTGTCCTGGCCCTTCTTTCCACCCTTGCGGTTCCCCCTCCTCTTCTTGCTCTCGCCCCAAAGGTTGGAGCCGCCGTGCATGCTGGGAATGTTGAGGATGGCGATGCCTTCCAAGGAGATGCTGCTGAGGTCCAGAGTAACGCCGTCACACTTTTAGAACGAGAGAGAAACAAAGTGTGTCAGTACGTGTCTCTCTGACTAAACCTACATGTGTTCTACTTAAGACTGTTTTTTGTCTTTACGTCTAAACATAAACTTGTTTCCTTGTCTGAGTCCGACCCTGAACCTGCTCTGCACTTGCTCAGCCATTGTTTTCCTCAGGGGAGAGGAGTGATGTCCAGATTCGTGAAGCATACCCTTAGCCGGGTCCATATTATTTCGACTTCGACCTCAAATGCCGCTGCCTTAACTCCCGCTGTTTCTCCTAAAGTAAAGTGCTGCCAACTGTAGCTGCTGTTAGCTAATGTTAGCTCAGTGTTAGTGTTTGTACCACAGGGAGCGGAGCCGGTGTCATGCCAGAACCGGAGCTGGGCGGGCAGGCTATGTAACTGAGCTCAGCAGCCTTTATGGACACAATGACAGAGGTGTACCAAGAAACCAGGCAAGAAGCCGCTGGACAAGAGTCAATCCAGGACTGACTTTTAGTCGTTTGTGAAAGAATAAATCCAGCTGTCCATATTTAAATCAGTGGTATTACACTCTGAAATTGGGAGTTCTGCTTTAAGCTGAAAGAAATCCACTAAGATCGTCGTCTGTCATAAATAATACTCGATAATCGATGTGACACTGCGGCTTTTCATACCTGTTCTCCTCTGGTACTGCAGGTACTGGACCAGCACTAATTAATAAAGACCCCTTGCACTGTTTTGGATCGCTCTGAGAAGGGGGAAGATGAACTGTATAGATGGCATCTTCATTATCACTCAATATCACACACAGCAGGGTCGTGTAGGGCTAATTACCTGTGTGTTGAACTGAGGTTCAGTGAGAAGCGGGTGGGAAGGTGTGTGCAGATAGCCTTCACACATCAACACTTTGTCTCGGCGAATTTGAAACTGGTATAAATTTGTACCAATTTATGGAACAAGGAATAATTCTTCTTACCGGAGTAGTTATCTGCATTTATTGTTTAATCTAATTAGTCCTAATGATATGGAGAATGTCCGCTTGGGATTTACATAAAAGACTCGATGAAAGAATTGGTTTGATTTACCTCAACCTCCAGAAAGTCGTGGAGCTTCTTACACGTGGCCGAAAAGGTCTCCGAAGTGCCGAACTCAAAGTACCACAGCTTATTCTTTGTTCTGAAAGAAACAAGACAACAGGAACTGCAAAGGGACCGAGAGAAAAAAAAAGAGGAAACAAAGAAGTGTTTTCCCCCTTAACATCAAAATCTGAAGCGTGTACAGTCACAGCTCCTCTTCTTCTCTTCTCTTGTCTCGTCTAGAGTCTCATATACGATGAAGAAAAAGGCCGTGAAGGTGTTTGATTCATGCTCGAAAAGAACTCCACAGGAAATATACCTCTAATGTTTACCGCCGACCAAAAATCACACAGTCATTAATCTCCAAAGAATGCATGATGTGGCTCATTAATCACATATCGAAGCACGATGATGAATCTAATGCCAGTTAAGGAGGCATCTGAGGGAGCACATGGGGTGGCCAGTGCCCAACATTAAGGCCCAGTGAGGGGTGTGAGAGGGTAATCTACCTGCCCCTGCAATTAACAGAGGACTAGGGTGCTGCTCCCCGGGCTTCCTACAGCACACGCTCCCATTGTTTAGGCTGATGATCAATGACCTTGCAGGGGTGAGTCACCATCTGTCCACGCTGCCATGGCACATTATATTCTCTCATGACTGCACGAATCAAATGTCATCTTTATTTTGTTTTGGAGTATTGATTACCCTCTTTTTATTATTACATATCTTTTTTAAATTGATACTAATCATGCAAACAGATATCTCACAGCGTGGTCCAGGCCTTGAAAAGCAGAAATAACAAATGTAACAAACACACGAGAGCAGCTGAATTAAACATTTCTTCCAGCGTGAGGTTATTATTTCTTTACAGTTACGAATGAGAACAATGCATCAATTTAAAACACGAGAGGGACCAAGATGGAGAACGTGCACAAGTTAAGATCACTGGGTCTAGTTATGGGTTGGATTTGAACTTGAACTTTTTGGTTCCTGTTGTCCTTTAAAAAAGAATGGTTTGATTTATTAATGGCAAAGACCCACTGGTATATTTTAATATTTACAAGGACATTCCTGTATCTCTGTATCTGGACCACATGCTTGTACTGAACTTGGTAAAAGGGCAGGTAGATACTCTGTGCAGATAGCCTTCACACATCAACACTTTGTCTCGGCGAATTTGAAACTGGTATAAATTTGTACCAATTTATAGAACAAGGAATAATTCTTCTTACCGGAGTAGTTATCTGCATTTATTGTTTAATCTAATTAGTCCTAATGATATGGAGAATGTCGGCTTGGGATTTACATAAAAGACTCAATGAAAGAATGGTTGAAATGTTTAATGTTGTCGAATTCATGATTTGTTTGGGTGGCAGTAGCTCAGTCCATTGGGACTTGGCTTGGGAACCGGAGGGTGGCCGGTTCAAGTCCCACATGGACCAAAAAATATGGAAGGTGGACTGGTAGCTGGAGAGGTGTCAGTTCACCTCCTGGGCACTGCCGAGGTACCCTTGAGCAAGGCACAGACCCCCCCCCACAAGTATATCTTCTTGTACTACACTTTTATTATTAATCTAGATTGCTATGTGTTGTAACACTGTCTGTGTGCCATGTATCTGTTTAAATTACTTGTTCTTGGTCAGGATTCCTTTGGAAAAGAGTTATTTAATCAGAATTGGAATTTTTCCTGGTTGAATAAATGTTAAAAAAAGAGTAAAAACGTGACTTCCTCTCGGCTGCTAAAACAAGAAGTGGCTATAAATATCCAGTAAAAAAGTTTTTAGATAACTTAAATAACACAGAGATGTTTTTTTTTTTGCACTTGTTAGATCACTTCAGTGGCCCTAAATGTGACTCGTCATCAAAATTATACAAATATATCAAAATAAAACAAATGTTCAGGTTAGGGGATATAACACTAACAATGATAATCATGATATATAAAAAGGAAATATTGATATATTAATAATACATACATGATAAATAATCCAGTGCCTTTAAATCATTTCAGTTTCGTAAACACACTCACACTCAAGCAGTCAGCGGTGATAATGCATCTTATCACTGGATGCCAGTGTTACACGCGAGTGTGATCCATTCACCAAAAAAGAAAGACAAAACACACACACAGTGCGGAGAGTGGTAAATACATCAGCACTAACGTTACGAGGACAGACTAGTGTCAGTTCAAATTAAATAAGAAAGTGATCTGACACCACGGATGTGACAAGAGAGAGACAGTCAGAGCAGAAACCTCGATGCCGGGTGATAGAATCGAGTCAAGGGTGTCGGAGTGAGGAGGTTCATGTACAAACCAAAAGTATCGCGTAGAACCAGAAACATATCAGCAGTGATTAAAATAAACTCTTCTTACAAATTGGGAATTAGATTGACTCAAACAATTTACAGTTAATGGAGATGTTTCAACACAGGAGCCTCAAATTAGTTGAATTGAATATGAAATAAATTGAAAATAGATTTAAAGATTAAGGCAACACGCTGACTTTGTTTTGTAGCCCGAGCACCATGGGCATTGGTATAAGGTGGGAAAGCTTAATTTTAAAGGTAAGCAAACATTTGGTTACAGCCATGTTACACATAAACTAATCATCTCCAGATCATGACAGGGATCTAATAATTATAAAACCAAATTTGTGGGTCTTGTTGAGGTTTTCTCTAGTAGGACAATCTGTAGAGCTGATAGTAGTAAGACGTACACGATATATGGACTACTTGATAGTTCCCTGGCTGGACATTCACCTAATCTGCTCCAACTATAAACCAAGCATGCTCTTGGACAATGCCAAACTCTGCAGGTGCAACACAAACCAATCGTACCACAGTTAGCAAGACTTGTTTGTAGATCCATAAAGACGAGATGCTTCTCCAGAACTTAATGAAAGGGTGAAAGTCTAAAACCAAGACCAGTTGGACCAAATTTATCTCGAAGAAAGACGACCTGGACGACTGAGAAGCTTCACAGGAAGTTAGAAATGTTGCATAGAAGCTTTAGTTAGTAGGCTGGGCTCAGTGACAGAGGCTATCCCCTAACACTAATAAGAAATGTCCTATGAAATGGTTTCAGGACAGACAAAGTAAGCAGAAAAGTGAAGATTACAGTGAAGGAAAGGGATTAAAACTGAGAATTGAAGAGCAACAAAGAGCAGACAGCATCTGGAAAACGACGTGCGTCAAGGGAGGCGGCATCTCCGGCATCGAGGCAGCGTCACGGCGTCCCACAGATCGCAAAAAGCCTTTTCATCTTTCCAAGAAACAACAGACGACAACGCGCAATTTATCACAAAGCTTCAAGGACAGGGGAAAAAAAAAAACCTACAACAGTGCTGACACGCAGAAGCGAATACAGTAAAAAATGGGCTTCTCTTAGCTGGAATCAAAGCGCTACAAGAGGGACGTATTAGTATAAGAAGAGTAACAATCACTGAATTATTGATTTCCTCATTAGGACTTTTGTCAGGACCATTTAGCCACTTTATAAATGAGCTTTCATTAGGGTACTTGCAAGGTAGCCCAACTCACAGTTGATTTATAATGTGCAACATGGTCAATAGAAGAGGGATGGGAGCAGGGGAGGAGGTGGGAGGAGGCAGGAGGGTGATGGGGACATGCTGAGAGGCTTTCCACAACAACACATCCCATCATCATCATCATCATCATCATCATCATCATCAGTAGTCCCAACACATGAACACAAGCTGGGGCAATTTTGCAAATAAACAAATGAAGGTGGCTACTTTAGCTAGCACATTCAAAACTGGTGGTTGAGAGTGAAGCCGGGTACAGTACAGGCGATGTGTTTTTGGATGCCGTCACTCTGTTGTTGCTTTGTTGAAGCTGCAGTGTTTCTGGTGCTTTCCAGAGAATTCTTATCTGAAGACACAAAGTGACACGTCTGCATACAGAGTCAATGGGAAGACATTGAAGAGATGTTTCATTGATCCCATGACTGAATGTGTCCTCATGCAAAGATAAAATCATCTATTGTATTCTGAGCTATAAAAACAAACAGAATAAAACTGAATTGACACATTTGGTAGAGATGCTGCAGCTTCAACTAAAGTATGTAGCAAAATCGGATGATTGCGGAAAAAAGCCCAGCAACATAATTGGACAATTAAAGTGAGAGAAAAGTTGCTTTCAACCTGAAAGCATCTTAAAGAGAGAGTTCAGAGTCTGACAGACTGAAGTGAAACCAATGCAAAAGGCTGGCTCCAGAAGAAGTGAGTCAGTCTCCATAAGTCCCCATGTTTCACAGCAGAAATAAACATGTTTACAGCCTGGTACAAAAAACAGTTTTGGTCTCTGTAGCTAATTTCCTCGTTCATGACAACTGTACTGAGAACCTGTAGTGAGAAACTGTAGTTTGCTGAGTTGCATTGTGGGTAATGTAGGCGCCAGTTTTAGGCCCTGTTTACACGTACACGGGTATTTTTAAAAACGGAGAGATTTCCCTTTGTTTGTATCTTTTACTCGCAAACGGTGAATTCGCCTCTGAAAACGAATCTTTTTTAAAAAATCTGGAAAACTACGGTTTTGCGTTTGCGTGTAAATTGAGATAAACAGAGTTTTAGGCAGCTGATGCGCTAAAAGTGCGACCAATGTTTACTTGTTGCTATACTCTGAAGCATTCAGAGTAGCAGTCGCATTTCTTCTGGTGCAAACACTTTTCCTGTGTTTGCATTTGCATACACAGCTGATGCATCTGTCGATGACCAGAGACGAATGAGGGCTCGGAGGTCAACACTTCTCCCACCTATTCAAAGACCCAGTCACCATCACCGCCAACGTCGCCGGTTTTAGGTCCGACCCGGGCGGACTGCTGTCTGGTGGGATAATTTTGAAAATGAAGCGGTTGTCCCGGAGGAGTGGCGTGAAAATTTTTAGGATGTCGCGGTCATCACTGTTGGTAACTCTCCGACTTGCTGCGTCCTTACATCGAGGGCGAGATGACCGTCATGCGGTCTCCTGTCGGTGTCATAAAAATAAACGCTTGATGGCGTTTTTATGCGGGTTGATGTAAACGAAAACTTTTTTGAAAACGATGCTATGTGCACGATGTTATTTTGGAAAACGGAGGGAGGGAAATATTCGTTTCTTAACATACCCGGCTCTGTGTAAACGTAGCCTTAAAAAAGAACACATAAACGACACTTCTCATCATCTTGAGCGCATCGTTATCGGCTGATTCAGGGTTTACCTACATCACTCTCTATTAATCCATTGACTTTCATTTAGTTTTAAACCACGGTGACATAAACTGAGACCTCTGGGTTTTTCTCACAGTTCAGCAGAACCAAGCTGATCTTCTGACAACTGGAGCCAAATGCAAGAAAAAGTAAAGCACGCCCTAATAACAGATACAGTAAGAGACAACATCTGAACCATCCTGTCGATTCCCACCACTTAACCTAACAAGTGCACCATGGCAACAAATCACCTCCTGTCCCTGTTCATTAGGTAATTAGGAGCATCCCATTGGCCGGATCGGGTTGTCGTTTGTTATCTGCCGAGCGATGCTAAACACCGGACTCCTCTGACAGACTGACTGCGAGGAGCGTCTTCAACAGTGTCCAGCTCGTCTCACGATTAATAGGGAGTCCATTTGAGTAAGATGATACTTTTAAGGTAGATTAGGACGACCTTACTTTATAGTAAGTGCAATAAAAGTGAACATAAAGGGCCCATTTCCTTAAAATGTTGCCTGACTTTAAGATCTTCCAGGATATCTTCGAAGTTCATCCGTTATGTGTCCGGTGATTTGTGTCTGTAAGTAGCAGGTTTATAATTCACAGGGCTCTCTGCTGTGATCCTACCTGCAGTGTATCAATGCAAAGTGTACTGCAATGATAACTTTAGCGGTGTGCATGTGAGATCGGCTGTAGTAGTCGCAGCTGGCACACCAAAAAAGAAAACAGCGCGTCAGGTTTCCAGAGCCGCTGATGTGCCGTGCATTTGCACAAACAAATCGTGAAGCAAAACTGAGAGAAGGGCAAACAAAGTGTGCGGCCGGGAGAAAGAAAAACACCACGGAGCGCTTTAGGAAAACACAGCGAAGAAACGAGACAGGTGAGCAGCAACAGAAAGACAAAATCAGCTCAAATAGCCTGAATCTAAACGATCATGTTCATCAACCCTGCACCGGTTGGTCAACATATTAAAAGGATGTCAGAGGCGATAAGCTTCAGCGTCGCGTCGCTGTCCCGAGGCCACAGCACCTTCTGAATGCACTTTCCACCGGCCACACTGAACACGAGAGGCGCACAGCCATCGATTTTTGTTCCCCTCTGACACTTAATCTAACCCACAGTGATCTACGACCTTACTTTCACACTAATTTCTTCTTGATCAGAGGTGATAAATATCGCATTGACATAACCAACTCTTTGTGCATTGCATCAATGCACTGTTTTGTTTAACATGACACCGCCTGGAGCGCGCAGACTCCTCCGACTGGCAGTTTGAGAAATGACCCGAACTGCGTCGTCTTGCCTTCAGAGATGCAGCAGGCGGTTTGAAAAAAATGTTTCTGTTGCAGTGAGATGAGAAGAAGAGAAATTATCTCTAAGAACAAATACAAAACCTGAACTGCTAAAACGAGAAATAATAAAAGTGAACTGATGAGCTCGACATCTAAAATACTTTTCCTTTTTTATTTTAGCTTTGCAAACTGAGCTGAAGTGCAGGGAAGAAATCACATCACTGGTTCATTTAAACCTCTATAGGAAGAGCAAAACAACCACAGTTTTGTTGTAGTAAGTAATGTTGGACCTCTGAGAAACACAGTCCCCAAACTTAGTGACATTTCAGGTCCACCTCTTTACAAAGTACAATACTAAAATGAGTAACCACGATACTATACCAGACAAAGTATCGCGGTTCCGTGTATTATCGCGATACTGCTGCCTTTTTTTATTATTATTATTTTTATAAACTGCAATGTATTTGTACGAGTTAGTTTGAAACAACGACGTCTCGTGTCTGGGCGAGACAGAACTTTAGCTTGTTGTTTGTTTTGAAGCGAGTTTCTATCGAAGCGGAGCTGTCTTCATGGAGTTCATGCTTGCCGGCAAAAACACACGAACAGCCAATCAGCTAACAGACGGGCGGACCCAGCGTGCGGAAACAGCCTATCACATCCCTGGACGTCACCAGTAACAGGCAAACAGCCAATCATTCAGCAGCTGTGTGGTTCGGTTGCGGTTCCATGTTGGTTTGTTTACAAAGGAGTAGCATGCAGTGAGAAGCCAGGAGTACCGTCGTGTAAAATTTCTAGTATAGTAGCGACGGTTATGATTTGGCACCGCGGGGTACCGTGTATACCGTGGGTATCGTGCAACTCTATCACAAATTTGCCTCTTAAGGTGTATAAATCTCTATATTTATTGACAAATAAAGTGAATTTAAACTCACGTTAAAAGGTCCAGTGTGTCAGATTTAGCCAACTGTATTTTCAGAATATGACAGGAAGTGAAATATAATATGTTTTTATTCGTGTTTAATCACCTGAAAATAATAATCTTTGTGGTTTAGCTGCCTTAGAATGAGACTTTTATATCTACAGATGCTGCTTCGTGACATTTTATGGCCATCGTAGTTTCTACTCCATGTTTGGAAAAGGAAAGGCGAGTGGAGGTTGTTGCAATCTGCAACTACACCACTAGACACCACTAAATCCTGCACACTGGACCTTGGAGTAAAACTAGTTTTTCTTCTTCACAGCCACAAAATAAAGACAAGACGACAAGATGTGTACAATTAGACACATCAATGAGCTAAATTAGTATTCAACAACATAAATTAGACATTAGAAAAGGCCAGATCTAAAATATATTCCAGTCTTGTAGTATGTAATATAAATTCATACTACATTAATAGACACTTTTAAACCAAAACCAGCCCAGCTTGAACCTACAGTGGACTCAAAGTGACAACTAGAATCGTGAAGATCTGACACAATGTTTCATCAACCGGTTCTTACAGATGTGTAAATTGCAAATGAAGTATTATAATAAAAAAAAAAATGCCTGTTTAATTATTTAAGCTTAAATATAGATACAGACCTGTATCGTGAATAAATGCTGTGCTCAAACAATGTGTTAATTGTGTTGCATTACCCTCCATTGTGCAGAAATATCAGTTATTAATTTTTATAGGTATTCCTGGAATTGAATTAAACATTTCACCGTGTGTGTGTGTGTGTGTGTGTGTGTGTGTGTTATAGGGGGGGTGTTGATAAATTAAAAACCACAATAATTTATGTTGAAACCAAACACACAGTCTAAACTGTGACAGGCCTACTGTTCCAGTCGAGAGCCAAGGAGTCATTTTGGGAGCTGTTAGATACCCGACGTGGAGTTAACAAAGCAATACTGTTAATTAATGATTTCATATTGTTTACAAGACTTCAGGTGTCTCCACAGCACATTTATCTAAAGTCTGACACCTCCAGCAACATGTCAGCGGGGAAAACTCGATTTTAGTCTGTTAGTTTGAAAATGACAGTCGGTTATCGTTCCTCATTAATGCTGAGAGTTTCCACCCAAAAGAACCCAGAAGTCGTTGATGAAGGACATGCGTCCAACATTTTACATGCTTAGCTTTTTAACATCCGGCTAAAACAACAGCCATTGATTTTTAAAGTAAAAAATCTAAGTTTATTGTTGATATGCTTCATTTAAAAGGTTTCTGAGATGCATCAGAGTTACCCGTTGAGCCTCAAAGCCTCAGAGTGTTTCCATCGTTGACTGACAGCTGAGATGCTCTTATCTTACAAACCAATGAGCCAATGGTTTTGAAGAATCGTTGATTTGTGGCGGTGCAAGCTGGGGAGTAATTTCACTTTTAACTTGTAACTTTAATTGGGATGCTAATTTTAAAGCTCTCGCTTCTTGCTTGGCCAGTTTCTCCTTTTCTCTTCTTATCTCTCCTCCATCCACGTCCTCTTCAGTCTCTTCTCCTCTGTCATCATGTCCATAGAGGCTGCTGAGCCTGGTCACATTTGCCCTGCTTGCCCAGCTCCTGTTCTGGCACGACACCGGCTCCAGGTGGTTGAAAACACCTGTGGTACAAACACTAACACTAACCCTGGTGCTCTGAGCTCATAATCCGAGTAGCCTGGCTAACAAACTGAGCTAACAGCAGCTACAGTTTACTTCACTGTCCGTCAGGAAACTCTGTAAATCACAGAGAGTTGATTTTCTCCATAAAATATGATCCAGTTTCACCAAAATCAGTGAAATAGTTGGTGGCGTGTGACTTAAAATGTTGCATATTTCTTGCATATTGTACCTGATTATAGGTCATTGTAGCATCAAACGATATAAAATCTGATATTTTATGGTATAAAAGCTGCACAACAGATCATACTATGCAAACTAAAGATGATCGCTGAAATTAACGTTGATCTTCAGTTTGTCGTTATCAGGGTCGACTTGTTAATAGATCATACGATCATTCTTTTGTACGTGCAGAGCCCTGTGTGTGTAAGTTCACTCGAGTTAATGTGTGTGTGCACATGTGTGTGTGTGTGCACATGTGTGTGTGTGTGCATTCCCACTGAGCTGGGGACAGGGCCACAGGTGAGATCTCTCTAAATTACACACAAGTGGTCATTAATTATAAATGACACTCTGGTCACATAAACGATTTCATCCTCAAATGAGGTCCGAGGGCGTCCGCTACTGAGGTCCACCATGCATGCATGTGTGTGTGTGTGTGTGTGTAAATGAGTGCGAGTGCATGTGTAAATTAGAGCGCCATCACCTGTGGCCCTGTTCCCAGCTCAGCAGGAAACACACACACACACACGTGCATGCGTACACACACATTAGCATGGGTGTGTTGATGGGTGCGTGTGTTGGTGAATCCGGCGGGCCCCATCCAGCACGTCGCAGCGCTTTGATGAACATACTCATTATGCTAAAGAGTGCTCCATGCCTGGGCTTCCCTGTGCCTTCAGGAAAGGTTAACTCAGGATGGTTACACAGCACAGCGAGAGCCTGTGGGCGCACAGGGGCAGAGCGGCTCTGGAGGAGCACGCTGACGGTGTTAGATGTCTCAGGACCAAAAATAGATCTGGGTATGCAGAGCAAATATCATGGGAACATCAAGGCGCCATCATTGATGCCACAGAATAAACAAACATCGCAGGTGAAAGCCGCATGCAGCCGAAAGGTCCCGAATCAGATGTTTTGCCTCAGGTCTGATGTCGTCTGATTAGCGTGCAAAGCAAAATAAGCTGCGTGGAGCCGAGTTTTCAAATTATGATCTGGGAAGAGAGCGCCACAAAATTGGACTGTGAGGATTGTATGCAGGAAAAATGGGAGCAAAGTTGCTGCATTAAACAACAAAGTGAGCTTAGTATCAGTTATCAGAGGGTCTGGTTCGGCTTATCGGTCGGTTAAAACCTCTCCCGACGATGGTAAGCAGCATCACATATCGCACATCGTGCAGTGGCTTCCCGTCTACAGGACGGGAACTCCAGTTTTCTACATAAAAGATCCTTTTAGTACGGCTTTCTATTACCTGTCACCAGCGTCTCTCCTAACCTTAACCAAGCCAAACTGTAACTTAATCCTAGATTATTCACTATAACTACACTCACTTTTATTTTAATTTTAAGATTTATTGCCTTTGTTGGATAATTTACAGCGGAGAGGCCGACAGGAATCACGGTGCAGAGTGTGAAGGTCGTGACACGCACAGCTGGAGATGAAGCAGGGGTTGTTGTCGTGGTTACATTGTATCCACCTCACTCATCCGAACGTTGGCAAATTATACAGAATTGCGTAAAGCTGAAGTTGCACAACGTGTAGAATTTCAAAATCATCCAAGACGGCGACAAGATCGGATAAAATAAACATTTTACGCCTCGTGGTTCAGGAGGGTCGGGTGTAACCGTTACTGTAATCACATTACATTTTGTCTGTCACAGTAATAATATTACATAAGTTCTTTTAATTATCTGCATAATGGACAAATAAAACACGACGTCATGCTCAGTGACTTCCTTCAACTCGGACACTGAAGTCAGAGACGATCCAGTTTCCCTTCACTAAGATCACCTGCTTCTTTCCACTGAACTGAAGTTCAGAAAAGTGTCAGAATTAAAGAGACGACGTTGAAGAATAAGACAAAGTTCTTCATTTTCCTCTCTTTCTCTTTCTCCACCTCTCTCTCTCCATCCGTCTCTTTCCCTCAGAGTCAGAGATTAGTGTGTAATTACACAGGAGATCAGCAAAAAAAAAAAAAAAAGGGAGTAGTATATTTTAACAAGGCGGTCGAGGAGGAGTGGCGACGGAGGGGAGTGGTGGTGGGGGTGGGGGGTGGCGCAGCCCTCGTCACGGCCCGACTGATTGTCTGCTTTTAATCCTCAACCTCATTATCACCTCCAGGTCCGGCAGTGGCAGTAAATGAATCTATCTGCCGAGTGTCAAATCTTCACACCTTCGCCCTGGTAATCACCCCAAGGTGCAAATACAGAAGATGGATAGAAGCGGAGAAATGAAGGGGAGGGAGAGCGAGCGTATGACCCCCGCATTTCATCAACAAAAACCCCCTCATTTCATAATTAGGAAGAGCTACATGATGCTGTTTGGCTGGTAATTAAAGCTGATTAAATATTCAGATAGTTTAAGGTCAAAGCAGCGACAGAACGTATACGTATGACACGTATGGGAAGTGTGGAGTCATTACAGACGTCAGATTAAACACCTCATAATTCAACGTTTGACATTTTTCTTATTCCACGTTGTGCTTAATCTACTGTAATCTTCCATTCATTAGTATTTCTTATTATTTATTTTGACTTTTAAACCTTTGCAAGGTTAAAATATGAACGATACACGACAGAAATATATTAAAATAAACATTTAATCCATGCAAAAGGAGAAGAAGATGTTGTCCAGCGGTGCTCTGGCTGATATAAGATGCATTTTGTCCGCATGCAAAAAGAGATTTATTAAAACAATATATTAAAATAATTAGTATATTTAAATATTTGTACTTTCAGTTTATGTCAAATCATCCAACAGCCTCCAGAAACAGTCGACTTACCCGGAAATGAACTAATTCATGAATCACAGCCTAAAATCTAAGATATTTCACAAAAAATATAATATATATATATATATATATATATATATATATATATATATATATATATATATATATATATATATATATATATATATATATTTATTTATTAAAATATAAACCTGTTCACACTTACATATTGATAATCATCTGCCTCCCACTTTTACATCAGAGATTTAAAAATATGAAGTAAATCCACAGTTTGTCTTAAAAATGTGTGAAAATGAGACTTTTTTCTTTTAAAATTACAAAAACTGTTGATAAAATAAATTAAAATAAATCCTGTGTTTGGTTTAGTGTCACTGCTGTGATGTTTCTGTGTGATATCGAACATGACGATGCTGCATCTGTTTCTGTTCTTCAGTTTTTCAGATGATTTAAATGCAGGAAAACAACAAAAACGACTTTCAGCCGCATTCTTCATCCCATCGAGCCGTTGTTATTGAAATTGTACAATTTATTATTTTATCAGTCGTCGGATGTTTCCCAATAAAAATATTTGTTTTAATCGTCTCTCACTATAAGAAAAGCTCGACGTTTCACCTCTTTGTTATTTAACTAAACGCTCTCCCGGTTCATTCATGTATTAAGTTTGCTGGTGCTCGAAGCTTGAAGCTTGTTAGCGGTTGCTCATTATTCCGTTTCATTCATCCCAGACAAAAACAGACTTGAGAGTGAAATAAAGTCTGTCCTGCACTTTGCTTCTATTGTCACTGAAGTGAAAAAAAAAAAGAGCTTCCAGCTGCAGGAAAAGGACTCTGATAAGTTGCAATATACTTCCAGTGGACACGAGCCCTTTGGACAAATCCAACAAAATCTGTGCTACCTTGAAAAACTATAATCATGCATTATTGAAATTGGCAAGGATAGTGTGTAATAGAGAGATCCTAAACCCATTCCCCCTCCTGAATTATTAATTGGATTCAAATAACAGACAGAATAATTTTCTTAAAATATCTCAATCATTTTTCACAAAGGGGGCTTTAAAATCGGGGTAAAACAACAGAGATGCCGTCTGTACGTCTGCAACTCGACCGAAACACGAAAACCGCTCACCGACTTTCACAACATGACGACTACCCAACGCCCTCTTTGTTTACCGGCCTGTAACTTTACAGTCTCTCCTCCGTAACCAACAACAGGCCTGTGTTTATCTGCAGCAGCCTTCGCTCGTATCTGCATGTTGCAGCAGCAGGAGGATAGTTGGCTAAATGTTGTACTAAGGCCGGGGTAAAATATGATAATGAGGACAAATGGGATTATTAGGAGGCTGCGTGTCATCAGTCTGACTGATCCATGATGTCAAACTAGCCAAGCAAATTCAATTAGGCCTGCAATTACTCCCTGGCGCTAGTGGAGACGTATTGGGAGACGTTAAATATTGATGGAAACATAGATGCCACATTTGTTCGTCTCCAAAAGGTGAACGCATCTCCTCAAGGTAATCACACATGCTAAGTATGAAGCGCGGCCATTCGTCACGCTGAGCTCCACAGCAGCAGCTAACACAGTGGAGGGGCCACGCAGAGGTTCTGCACATGAAGTGTAGGCGTTTGTTTTACAAATAATAGAGACATTCAAGGACCCCGAAGCCTTAAATTCCTTGAAATAGCGGTAAAATCCTGGAAAACTAAGTGTTTACCTGGACAAAACATGATTTTTTAGACCATTAAAGGGTCACTCAGGTCTCCTGAGAATGTTTAAAATCACCTCATCTCAGTGTAAAGAAGTCAAACTCATCATGAATGTAAAAATTCTGTAAAAATTCGGCTCTTGTGAAGTCAGGTTGTAAGATTTAAAAAATTCTCAAGGGCATATTTGCAAATCTAAAATATATCAGGATAAAAATATGCAGCAGTGAGTTTCATTTAAGTCTCCAACTACGGTGGCCGGGAACCCTCAATGCTGCAAATAAAAGAAACGCTGCAAACAAAAAGAAACAGCGCTGCAAATAAAAAGAAACAGCGCTGCAAACAAAAAGTAACAGCGCTGCAAACAAAATGAAACAGCGCTGCAAATAAAAAGAAACAGCGCTGCAAACAAAAAGTAACAGCGCTGCAAACAAAATGAAACAGCGCTGCAAACAAAAAGTAACAGCGCTGCAAACAAAAAGAAACAGCGCTGCAAACAAAAAGAAACAGCGCTGCAAACAAAAAGAAACAACGCTGCAAATAAAAGAAACGCTGCAAACAAAAAGAAACAGCGCTGCAAATAAAAAGAAACAGCGCTGCAAACAAAATGAAACAGCGCTGCAAACAAAAAGTAACAGCGCTGCAAACAAAAAGAAACAGCGCTGCAAACAAAAAGAAACAGCGCTGCAAATAAAAAGAAACAGCGCTGCAAACAAAAAGAAACAGCGCTGCAAACAAAAAGTAACAGCGCTGCAAACAAAAAGAAACAGCGCTGCAAACAAAAAGAAACAGCGCTGCAAACAAAAAGTAACAGCGCTGCAAACAAAAAGAAACAGCGCTGCAAATAAAAGAAACTTCACAACGGAAGTGAATTACCGGGGACTATTTTTGCTGGTGCACCTGTAGTTTTTTTTATGTGAGCGAAGAAGAAGATGTACAGAAGCGCATTGCATTCACTTGAAAAAAATTAATTAGACACCTGATCTCGTAATTACGAGATAAGGAAAGGTGCCTTATTGGCTACTGCACTTCGGTAAAGTTAGAAAGATATTGGCACTTCCGAGATCAATAACTCGTAATTGAAACGTTGCTAAAACACAAAACGCATATTTTCAACCATAGTAAGACAGACAACGAGCTACAACCTAATGTTCATCACAACGAGCTACAACCAGTCACGTCCATGTTTGTAGTCCAGTTTTAGGAGATGTTAGTACACATTCAGCCTCCGGGAGCAATTTGGGTTTGAGTATCTTGCCGGCGATTAAAACCCAGCAATCTTAGTGGACGACCCACTTTACCTCCTGAACCGCAGCTACCTATTCAACAAAACAAAGACAGTATGAGCATCCTAGTTAGTTACAAACTTACCTGCTGTTAAACTTCTCCGGATGCTTCTCCCTCATAACATGGAAGCGATGTGCGATGGAGGCGTCCTGAAAGAGAGAGAATCAGATCTTTAATTCAAACTTAAAGCCTCGACCTTTGACCTCCTCCTCCACCTCCTCCTGTGTTTTCACTTTAGAAATATGACGTCTGTGATTAAACATGTAAAGCAGCTCAACATCCACATGCAGAAATCTAATTATTTACATCCCAGACATCCTCCTCCTCCTCCTCCTCGTTAACCAACTTTCCCGACATAAACAGACACAGTTACACCTCGCGCGTCTCTTGTGTATACTTCTATAAGGTGAACAAAGTTGTTGGCGGGAGGTGGCGGCGGGGTTGAGCCCGGGATGGAGAGATATTGGCAGAAACCCTGATGAACAGCACGCTGTGTCTCTACACAGGCTAATTAATTAAACACACATTGTGAGTAATCACAGCTCCCAGCCTAACCTACAGGATGCTGCCGACACCCTGGCAACCGAGTTGTTTTCTCCCTCCCATCCTCCACCTCTCCTCTCGTTCTCTATATGTCGCTCTCGACCTTCCTCTCACCCTTTCTGCCTCCCCCCTCTCCCTCGGTGGCCTAGGGCAGAAAGTGCAGCCTCATTGGAGCTCTCGGTGTTAAGGCGATACGGTTCATGTTACATGTTAGGGTGGTGTGATCGACAGAGACGCCTCACTAGTACGTTAACACCATCTCAGTCTGCACAGACTGTTACAGTGTTTAACTGTGAAACTACAGATCAGGATATATATTTAGAGTAAACCCATACGAGTCCTTTAAGATGAGGCGGAGAACGTCTTCACGCCTCTGGATCAGGATGTTGATGGAGGGTGTGGACCTCACGAAGATATTTCAGACTGGTCGTTGGCGTTCACACACCATCTAAGTCAGACAACACAAACTATTTCACTGGTTCTGGTGAAACTGCATCATATTTTTTTGTGGTCCAAAATGCTGCAGCGCAACTGGTTTATCAATCAACCCAAAAGGTCACACGTCACCCCACTCTTCAGCGACCTGCACTGGCTGCCTATACTGTAGCAGCGAGAGTTAAACACAAAGCTCTGACGCTAGCCTACAAAACCACCTCAGGATCTGCCCCTGCCTATCTCAGCGTCTTACTCAAGGCTCATGTCCCGACCAGGGCGTTACGCTCCGCTCATTCAAACCGTCTAGTTGTACCATCGCCCCTCTCACAAAGCGAGGTCACTCTAAACTCTTCCCTGTGGTCGTCCCCAAATGGTGGAATGACCGACCAACGGCTGCAAGAACAGCAACATCCCTTTCTACCTTTAAAACACCTGTAAAAACCTTTCTCTGTCGAGAATGCTTCCCTACCTAAAACTAACAAAACTAACAAACTACTCTGTGCTCCTTTACACCTTTCTCAGCTTATGTCCTCCTCTGTAAGTCGCTTCGGATAAAAGCGTCTGCTAAATGCAATGCAATGTAATGTAATGGTTTTCGCTTCGATGTCCTCAAACTGTGTTTGGACCACCGGTATGGGGAAGTTTTCAAGCCCAGGGTGGAGAGAATGCTGATGGGGAGCGGCACCAGTGTTGTGCCAGAACCGGAGCTGGTAACAGAGCTCAGCAGCCTCTATGGACATAACGACAGAGGCAAAAAGACCAAAGGGGACGCTGACAGAAGAAGAAACTGACCGAGCAAGTAGCCGTCGGACAAGAGTAAATCTGACTTTTAGTCTGACGAGTAGATAACAGCTGAACTCTGCTACGTGTCTGAACAGTGCTGAGATTTTATGCTACTCTTTTCCAAAGATAAACCATTTTCTGCTGCATATCAAATAATATTTACGTCAAACACTTAATTTAGATCAATTTCGACATCTAACTAAAGTTTGATCTAAGCAGAGTCTGTCTTTGTGAACAGGTAAAAATGCAGGAAAGATTTTGAAGATGCTGTAAAGATGTTTTTCTTCATAACACTGGTCTGCACTAGAGGACAAATGTTTGTTTGTTTTAAATTGGAGGTGCATGAGCAGAGAAAACAGAAAACGCTCTGTGCTGTTCCCTCGTGTTCAAAAAGTAGAAAACAATCCGTTACATTTTGGATTTAATGTCTTAACAAGAACTCAGTACCAGCATCATTTCAGTGGGAGACAACGGTTTCAAAAAACATCCTCACTAAATTAAGAGCTGGTTCGTGATCAGACGCCAAAATTAAACACAGAGTCACAGTTATTTCACCGTTTGTCAGGTGTTTTAAGTGTTTTAAGTGACTGTCACCTGAATATCAGCACGGCTGTGATTAACTACGACCGAAGCAGTGCTGATGTTCAGTCTAACAGTGTAAAATTACTTTATTAAATGTATTATTAGACCACAAAACTTATGTTGTTGATATGTTTAATAACCACAATAATACCTTTAAATAAACAAAGTGTTTGAGAAGTAATTATTGGTAATCATGCAGAAAAACCTTAAAAACAGATTGTAAAGTCTCAAATAAATAAAAAACTACACAGGAACTAACAACGCTGTAATTTCCTTTAATTTACGCTTCTAAGTCAGCGGCAGCAGAAAGATGCAGGCGAGGCCTTTGTGAGAAAAACCAAAGACACCAAACTCTCAAAGACAAAGACGGCAAACTTGTTCATCTCAAGACAGAAAGACAGAGAGACAGAAAGACAGAGAGACAGAGTGAGTTTCTGTAAAACTTTCTGGGCTTGTTCCTCTCCCTCCTCCTTCCCACTGAAGCAATCTGTTTTGACCCACTCCGTTTTGAGTGGCACTATTGAAACAGCACCTACAGGGAGGACCGCCTGCTGGCTCTCTGTACAGAAATTTAGGAGAAGCCAAAAGAGAAAGAAAAAAAAAATCAATGGAGCTTCTCTTGATGTCTCTTCAAGACGCTGTAAGCTGAAGACCAAAAGAATCCTTCGAGATCCCCGCAGACTCACCTCACGCTTCCAACGCGAGCCAGAAGAGGCGCGATGATGGATGTATCTGAGAGACTGGAACTTGATTTTCTTACAAACAGGACAATAGCTGCAAACAAGAGAGCAGGAGCAGGGAGAGGTTGTCTCCCCTTTGGTTCGGGGTCTATTATCTGAGATCCGTACAAGTGGAGCTGCGGCTTCTGCAACAGTAAACAGCGATTTCAAGCCTAACGCTGCCATACAGATGAAAGCAACGTCACGGAGAATAAAATATATTAACGGTGATATGAATATTTGTTCAGAAGGGATGTAAACTGTACGGCTGTCTCCACCTTGAAGCCATTAGATGTTATACAGGTAATTTAACATATGTGCAGATAAATACATATATCACTCCGTTTAATAACCATTACCTCCACGTTACATTAACATTCATCATCTAGATTGTAACAAACTTTTGCACCACGAACATGAACACACATTGACTGAATGCAGGCGTTAGGTGTTTAATTAACTTAATTTCTTTGCACAGCTTTAATTTAAATTTACACGTGTCTTATAGGTTGTTGTGAAGCGGTTTAACTTCTCACCTCGCTGCAGTGAAGTCAGAGCGCGCTCTAAGAGTTTTTTTTTTTCAGCACGGCGTGTTGAAAAGGTGCAAAGGAGCTTTTTTGAGAAATTTGCAGTGAAGCTGAAGTCTGGTATAAAGCAGCACCTGAAATTTATTTATTTATGTCAATGCAAACCTTGTAAAAAAAAAAGACAATGTTTCTATTTTTTTAGGAGCTTCTCCAAAATCCTCAAAGTAAAAATACATCCAGGACTCACCAAACTTTGTCCGGGCAGACCAGTTTATAAAATTTGAACTGAGCTGGTGAAACTGATTTCAGTTCATGAGGCTCCAGTATTCTGAATATATTGAGTTTTATAATTATACGTACATATTATGCAAATGCTAATACACATTTTCCATTTCTAAAGTTTATTACTGACCTCGGAAACAGCAAAACTATTTCAGGTCTGTTCCTGGAGCTTCTGATCACGTCACGTGATCTTGTCCGGATGTCATGAAATTGTAGATACTGCTGTACGACTCGTCCTTTTAAAACTTCCCATGTATTTTTAATATTTTCTGTAGAATGTGATTATTTTATCATAAAGGATATAACACCTTTGTGTGACTCCAACGATTCTAAGACAACTTTTATGCCCTTGATCGTCTGTATCTATAGAAGTTTTTGGACGTGTCGTCTTGATGATGATGAAGATCATGCAACATAACTGAAAGCTCCACAACAGCTACTAAACGCACCGCATGGTGACCCTCCAGTGGTTTCCATGGTAAAGATGTTTTTCTTCGTAACACTGGTCTGCAATAGAAGACAAATGTTTTTGTTGTTTTTTTAAATTGGAGGTGCACGACCAGAGAAAACAGAAAAAGCTCGGTGGCGTTCGAAAAGTAGAAAACAACTCATCCATAAAAATAAAAATACTCTGTACAAGCGTTACATTTGGGATTTTATGGTCTTGACAACTCAAGAACGTCACATGATCTTGCATAGTGCATAGGAATCAGGGACGGACTGGCAATCTAGCATACCGTGCATTTGCCCGGTGGGCCGACAAGTCCCGATATATATATTTAACGAGTAGATCACACACCCCAAACACACTCTTGGGCTTAGCGATGGGAAATGTGAGCCGCGCTGGAGCGGGTGGGGGCTAGCGCGCACGACGCACCTATGGCGCACGAGAAGAAAAGTCTGCTTCGGGGAGGGGAGGGAGGTTGTGGGCTGCTATAGTCCAAAATGCCAGGGCCGATTTTTTGTCCCAGTCCGTCCCTGATAGGAATGAACTTTGAACCTCAGCTCGACAATACCACGACCACTGTCATGTGACATGACTGAGAGCTTCAGAATATCCACTAAATGGACCTCGTGGTGAGATTTCAAAACCACAGAGTCTAAATAAAAAGGGAACGCGTCCGTCGTAGCGTGAGCATGTGTAGGACATATTCACCTCCTCGAGCCTTGACCGCCTCGCGGCGGTGGCTCACTCCTTCTCTCTCTCTCTCTCCCTTTAGCTGCCCTCAAATAATTACCAATGTAAAAATCTGGCACCCAAATTAATACAGGACATGTGTAATGTCCTCTCATAGCTCAAAGTTTAGTCCAATTATGAGTGGGCCCCAGCGGTTTGATGTGCCTTTCACCACGGGGGAGAATAATGGCTTTGACAGGAGCGCCGGGGTCATTAGGGCGACTGACTGCATTATGGTAGTGGAGCGCGCTCAGTGATTAGTTCTGTCTCTCACCCCTGGCCCTGATTGAGATCATTACACTTCACGTCACTTCCACATCCTCCCAAAGGGATGGCGTCATTAATTCTCACACCAACCGTTGGGCCGTGGCAGAAGGTTAGGTTGGACGAATTCACCAAAAAAGGAAGAATCACCTGAAAATGAGGATGTTTCTTCATCAGCTGCTGACGATAAGTTATGATGAGACAAATATACATTTAACTCGAGCGTTCGTCCGCCGTGTCAGCTTCTGCTGATCTTTTGATTTCGCCGGCGTCGTTACAGAAACAATCTACTCCGAATCTGCATAATCTCTGAGGTAATTATCAGCTCCACTTGTCGCTTAATCTTTATTCTGTTTATTTATTTTTTTTGTTCAACGGAAAGCAAAAAAAAAAAAAAAAAAGAATCTATTGCAAAA
Organism: Collichthys lucidus; assembly: GCA_004119915.2. NCBI lineage: Eukaryota > Metazoa > Chordata > Actinopteri > Sciaenidae > Collichthys > Collichthys lucidus. The sequence goes on from CM014091.1 coordinate 29,949,933, forward strand.
TGTGTCACAACTCAAATCCATAGAGAGCTCAAGATCTCCTTAATCCCCCCACAAACAACTTCATCATCACGCCTGCTGGGTGCTAATCCCGCTAACAGAGCAAAGACAACAGGAGTTATAATGACTTTATGAGGCAGCCAGGCCAGAGATGATTTCCTTTAATGCTGAGGGTTTTTATTTTTTGTTCCGCGACTGGTTAAAGCGTCAAAACTTTGTGTTGTTTTTTGGGGGAGGTATTTCAGCTGTTTTAGCAGCGTGAGGTGAAGAAAGACAGGCATTAAAACCTGCAGGTGTGAATTTTTTTTCTCAGTTGTGAAATGACGAGTACTTTAGGAAATCAGTGCATTTTCCTGACATGCAGAGAATCAATCACAACGCTCGTCTACATGTTCAGATTTCTTTTCACCGCGATGCCTCCCTTCTTCTTCTTTACGCCGCTCGGCTTCATGTGTTGCTGACTCTTCTTCTGGTTGTCCCCAAGTCAGAATTTAAAAAAGACACCCTGTGAGGTTTTCTTGTAATTTACCAAACATATGTCATGTGTTATGTTTATATTCTCACCTAAATTAATTGTTTGCATCCTGGAGGCTGAATAAACGTGCTGAATACTTTTCCATCCATGTATACATCAGCTAATAGTCCTCTTTTTCATTACACGTCAAGTGGCAACCTCCACGACGTGAGGCCAATGCACAACTGCAGTTCCTCAAACGTCCACTTGAGGCTAGCTCCAGAAGTGAGTCAGTCTCCATAAGTCCCCATGTTTCACAGCAGAAATAAACATGTTTACAGCCTGGTACAAAAAACAGTTTTGGTCTCTGTAGCTAATTTCCCCGTTCATGACAACTGTACTGAGGGTGTATTTATATACAACTCACCTGTTCACATTATATTAAGGCTTAAAGTTATGCAGGATTAAGAGCGTGGACGCTTTGATTGACAGGTAGGTGATGTTACAGATGGCTTGTTTGAGCAACCAGGCTTCATTCAACCTGTCTTAGGTCGTACTTCCAGGACAAGATTTACAGCCAGGTAACACTCTCTCGTTTCATTACTGAACTGACTAAAGAGAATACTGGCATCCACGTCTGTGTCAGATTACGCGACTACGGAGTCACAAAGTCTTGTCGTGACTCGGTCCACAAATCATAGCTTGCCGTATTTCACCACCTGAGTGATGTCATTGGGGAGGAGGCGCTAAGTCAAGACACAAGAATGAAAACAAACAGTGGTGTGTGTGTGTGTGTGTGTGTGTGTGTGTGTGTGTGTGTGTGTGTGTGTGTGTGTGTGTGTGTGTGTGTGTGTGTGACGCTGGCTCTCTTGTGCTTAGAAAAGCTGGTGACCTTTCCTCTGATTCACAGTCCCGCCTCGCAGCACCAACAACAACATTCCTCTTTTGCTTCAGCGTGTTTACAGTCGTACACCATGACACGGCCTGCACCTGTCTTGTTGGGTTTCACACCTTTTGCTTGAGTTACACTGTAAAACTTTATCGCATGACTATAAATTACATCTGATTTAGCGTTAGGGTTTAGCCTGGATGTGTTTTATGTAGATTTCAATCAAATCAACAACTCCTGCAGCCAGATCGGGTGGAGATTTAATGTATCTTAAGGAGAGAGACGATTTAGGGGATGAAAGAAAGCAGAGTGCTTTATATATCATCTTTTATAATCATCATCATTATCTTCTAAAAAGTTCTAAAATCTGTTTCTTTGTATGTTTTATACTGAATTTTTGTTAAAACTAAACTAGTAAATCTCCTTTTTTATGGCTCGTGTTGGCACCAAGTGGCAAAAAGCTGCAGTTCCTCAAACGTCCACTTGAGGCTGGCTCCAGAAGTGAGTCAGTCTCCATAAGTCCCCATGTTTCACAGCAGAAATAAACATGTTTACAGCCTGGTACAAAAAACAGTTTTGGTCTCTGTAGCTAATTTCCCCGTTCATGACAACTGTACTGAGGGTGAATTTATATACAACTCACCTGTTCACATTATATTAAGGCTTAAAGGTGCAGTGTGTAAGATCAGACAAACTAAATACTGACTCTGGACGGGACCTTTCAATTGCTGTTTTTGCTTTTACACTAGGAAAGTGAGAGTGATGTGAGGAGATTGCGAACGCCACTAGATGCAACTAAATTCTACATGCTGGCAGGGATGGGAATTGATACGATTTTTATGATTCTGATTCCATTGTCGATTCTGCTTAACGATTCGATTCTTCATCGATTCTGCTTAACGATTCGATTCTTCATCGATTCTGCTTAACGATTCGATTCTTCATCGATTCTGCTTAACGATTCGATTCTTTATCGATTCTCTTATCGATTCTCGATTAGTAAAAAAAAAGGAGAACTAACAGTTAGATCAGCATCAACTTTGTTTAGTTAGAAGTGTCACAAACCAACAGCGAGGTCAAAAGAGGCCCACAGCCTAGTAATGATGTGTAACTGTGGCAAGAAGCACATGGCGCTAACATGGTCGGCAGTGTGTTATTTACCTTCTGTAGTAACCACAGAGGTGTTCATAGCCTGGCTGCTGCTGCTGCTGCTGCTAGGTTGAGATTCATCTCCAGTCCGAAGCGTGTCAAAAACACGACATTCATTTAAAAATATTGCATGTTGTGTGCGCAAATGTTTCTGCATGTTCGTCGTGTTCCCTCCCGATGCTGTTATCTCCACTTTGCAATGATTGCAAGTCGCCCTGTTGCCGTCTGTTTTGGTGAAATGCAGCCAAACTTTGGAGCGTTTGAACCGAGTGGGTGACATCGTTTACTACTGATTGCACCGCACGTGCCAAACTTGCGTAAGTTACGTGGCGTGATTCGTGCTTTCTGGAATCGATAAGAGAATCGTTGGATAAACTGCCAAACGATTGTATGGATTTGAAACACACTCGATTCTCGATTCCCTTCCCTGCACACCGGACCTTTAAAGTTACATTTTGAGCTTTACATCCATCTCTTTTATAAACCTGTGGTTCATGGATGTTTTCATATTTATACAGAAGCTGAACGACTGAAGTTAAAACGTCGAAATGAAGCTGTGACCGACATTCACAGAACAATAGAGCTGCTTTTGTTTTCGACATTTATACTTGGAAATCATCAGGATGGATGTTGAGACATTCATTTCACACTGCACACATCACCATATGTTCGTCCCCGTAGACAGATTACAGCCATTGTTCTCCTCTATCACAATGTTAACAAGACCTGTCCTCTAATATCCTCTAACATCGTCATTAGGGGCCCAGGCTGGAGGTGTTATTCAACTAACATTTGTAAGGCCATGCATCACTTACGTCTGTACGAATCTCACAACATCCAGTGGCTCCCTCCTCTACCACCTGCAAATGTCAATTACCATATTTCCCCCCTGACATTTATCAGTAATGGCTAACATGAGCTACGTGAAATAAGTGTCATTATGGTGGAGATGGACAGGGGGGGCGGAGGAGGGGGCAGCTCTAATGCCATGCAGATACACAACGAGGCTTGTTTGTCAATCAGAGAGGTTCGAGCTTTGAGCACATCTCAATAAAGACATAACCAGAATGTGATCAGGGCAAATGAATGGAGTGATTATGATGTTACTGCAGGTGCATCTCTCTCCCATTCGACCTTTAATAGCAGAGCCAAGAATTACTGACGGAGGGAATTTAATTTGAGTCGGTCTGTGTCTTCTGCCTTTGTTCTGTTTAAGTTTGTGTTCGGGTTAAGCTGTTTACCGGCACCTTCGCCGTTCCGCGACTGAGACTCTTTGTCGCCGTGAGTTCACTTCACCGTGGTGTGGAAGAGATTTGAAAAGGTGCCATGTGCTTCTTCCAGCAGCCGCGCACGAGCGCGCCGTTACCTTCGACGAGCGTGGCGTCTCAGCGTGCTCTGCACAGACTGTTTAAGATACAAACCTGATTTAAAAAGATCCAAAGTTAGAAGATATCAAGAGGAGAAGTTACTACAGACTCTACAGCTTTTTGTTCCATGATGGCGCGGCGATGAACACAGTTATGAGACCAATAATCACCTTCTTTGTGCTGTTATTGTTCCTTTTAGTACATAAATGGTTTTATTTTCTTTAAAAGTCTGATAATTTTATGACTTGTGTTTCATTTCTATTTGTTATATTTGTTAAATGTTTCCTAAATAAAGATTTCCATTAGTATTTTTTATTATTTGCAGTGAAAAAACAGGAAATAAAAGTGTAAAATCATGATTTAATTTGTTTATATGATGTAGTTTGATCTGGTGATTTGTGGATTTTCAAACACAATGTCAAAGATGTTACTGTTTAATAAACTAAAATACTTTTTTTTTTAATCTGGCTTCAAATTTAAGATGATTTAAACTTGTTAGATTTTTATAATATCAGATTTTCTGATTATCGTCACAATAAAGACGTTTTCGCGACATCTGTATAGATTTTGAAAAGCAAAACGATCATAATGCTTTGAGTCAGATTCGTCTTTATTTTTTATCGTGTGTTTTCTAGAGAGTCATGACAGACAGAGAAACATGGATGATAAAATATTACCACATGTGTATTGTAAACGTGATAATCGGCATGAGGAGCTCGTTGGTTTCAGTTTTTAGAGAATTTGTTGTTTATTCTGATGATTAAATAACAAACGAACTATAAAAATGATTTGAGCTCAAACAGCTAAACTTATTTTTCTACCCGGGGCTGAGAGTTGACTCATCTTCATCCTGATCGCACTCAGGTGTTTTTGTTGCAATCAGCTGTTAATCACTTCACAGCTACACATGACAGCGACTACGTTCAGCAAACCCAACATTATTTACTCGATGAAATTAAAGCGGTGATAAAATTCTCTGCAGCAGGAAACAAAGCGACGAGGTGTCGGCCGACCTGAAAGACGTTTTTTTCTGAGACTCAGCACTCGACTTTGTTTCCTGTTTGCGTCGACTCTCGAACAAAACTCATTAAACGTGACCGCTGGGATTCCTTCTTTCATATTCATCAAGATCTGTCTGCGACTCACCACTCCGATGGAGAAGTAGTTGTTCACGATGCTGTACGGCACCGGGTCCCCTCGCTCGTCCTTGTCTGTGGGCGTGACGTCGATCTTCCAGCGATCCAGCATCACTTCCGAACTGTTCTCGATGTCCCGCATTATCTTCAGCAGGCTCTCGCCCTCGTAGCCTCAGGACGGAAACAAATAAGACGAGTTAGACTGGGAGTTTGTTTAAATATCAGACGTTACGTTTTATGTTTTTTTGATCACAGATACAGAAAACGTTTGTGCAAAAACTAGAGACTAATCATCTACTTTAACGGATTTTACTTCTTTTTTTACCTTGACAAGAATCAAAGGAAACACAATAATTATAATTTAATCTAACTAGAAATGCAAATATTGGCTTTTAAAAATGAATCCTTGAGTTTGGGTGTCAAACTTCTCATCGTTTAATTTATTGAAACACTCAATCGACAGAAAAACTATTTGTCAGCTACTTTGATCGTCATTTTTTAAGCCAGAAGTCCAAATATTCTCTCAGATGTGAAGATCTGCTGCTTTTCTGTGTTTCACAAGACTGTAAACTGAATATTAAAATATATCTGGGTTTGTGACATGTGAAGGCATCACCCTGGACTCTGATGCACCCTGGACACAAACCCAACACACTCAAAAACATCCCGGATCCACAGAATCTACGTAACCTCCTAAGCTCTCATCTCTTACAGTAAAACACTTCTATGTCTTCTACTTCTATATGTCCGTCACAGTTCAGCCACTCATCCTGTGTCTGTGTTTTTAACTTTAAACTCGTTCCTGTGATCTTCCTCTTTGCAGGCTGCCAACAAAACCTTCAGCGGCATCATCTTCCCCTTTGTCGAGCACCAAAACAAAACACTACGACTGATTTAGAGATTTTTCATAGCTCAGGATTTTAACAATATTCACGTGAACGTCTCAAATCGAGAGCATAACCAGCGTACATGAGGGCGTTCTGCATTCACTGCCTCGCAGTGTGTCCGTGATAAAGAATCTAATTATGATTTGCCAACAGTGTTTTTTCATTTTCTCAAGTATTTCTACCTGATTCACTTTCTCATTTCTGCTTTACATGAAGCGTTTCTCTCCATTACGTGTTGATTTGGGTTTCATATTAATGTTTATTTATTTGTTTTCAAACATTTTTAGACACAAATCAACTGAAAAATCACTGTAAGTGAAAATAATTGTTATTTCCATGCCTCTCTTGTCACTCCCTGAGCTTCCTTACAACAATGTAAATAATAATTATGATAATTACCACAGCTTATAGTGTGCTATGCTTATATATTTAACTGTGAATCCGATAAGGTGTGTGTGTTTCGCTGCAATGTATCTATTTTCTGTCAGTACCTCCTCCCCAGCGGAGACATCTTGCCAGGTCGTTGCCCGTGCCAAGAGGAAGTATGCACACGGGGGGGTTCCTGTCCAGGTTGGCCTTATCTGGAGCAGCGGGACAAATATCACGACGAGGTGCGAAACAAGGCCAAAGGAAAAAACAAAAGTCAGAGCGAAGACTCGCAAAGAAAAGCATCAAATCTATTTTGCAGCCTTACTTGTAAAAAGTCAGTGTGAATGTTGAGTCGTGCCGTCTATTTCAAGAGACACATTTTGCCTGAAGGTTATTACCTCTCTTTGTTTTGATTGATAAAAAATTGAGGCAATTTTTGAGAGTCAGAACAAGTAACGCGTCTTCAAGACCAAATAGAGGCCGGGTGATTTTTTTTTCTCCCTCAAATGATGACTAGCATGTTGTTTTTCCAACTCACGTAATCACCCCATTTTACCTCCCCTGAATACGCAGACTTGGACATAATTAAAGTGTTTACATACGAACCATAGAAACCAACTTGACCATTTCAGGCTGAAAAACAAGAAGAGTGCTGCTGGTTTGGAAAACTAATAAAAATAAATGCAATTTTTTTTTCCAAAAAAAGGAAATGGAGTATTTAAGTTCCACGATGCCGTACGTGATCAGACACCGACGACGGCGCGGGTAAATATACCGAAGCGCCCCAGGAGGTTTTTCATTTTGTAATGCAGGCAGGATAATTGATTGTATGTAAACAGCACAGCAACACGATAACGTCAAGTATTATTATGAAATGTACAATTTCTCCTGTACCTATGAAGTCCAGGATCCAGCCGACGGTGCCGTCGCCGCCGCAGGCCAACACTCTGAAATCAGGAACGTCTCTGAAGAAGTTCAGCCTGCAAACAGTAAAGAGTTACTTTTTAAATGAAGATTTTACATTAATAAGTTCATAAAATTTAATAAATTATTATAGATTCAACCAAATGTTTTAGTTGGTGACTTCTTTTAAAGAAAGGGTGTCGTCTGACGGTTGATCTGCTCGGATATTTTCATTTAAATTAAACTGTCAGAGGCTCAAAATGTTAAAGAACGGGTACTTTTACTTTTAATAATAAAAAATTACATTATGGAGATAATACCTATGTACTTTTACTTTATTTCATTGAATACTTGGGAAAATAACCCCAAATTCTTCCTACAGATACATTTGATGATGATGCCAAAATACAGAACAGACCAGAAACTTTTCAAGCACCCGTCATGCTATAGTTTGAGACACATCAGTTATTTACAGCTGGTAAAATCAATGATGCATCTGGTGGAGACGCATTTATTTACATAGAAATGATTTCATTAATTTTTTTTGTTGTTCCTGAAGATGCGATCTTTCAGTGACTCATGTCTATCCTTAAAATAGTTCAAGGATTTCAAGGGGCCGTGGAAAACATGCTATAAAGTTCTGTAATTACACCTTACATAAAGAAATATTTAATGTTTTATATGTTTTTACTCTGAACAGGTATATTCAAACAAATGTTGTTATTAAACTTTAGGATGTTACTTTTTACTCTTATGATTAAAAAAACTCCAACTATTTCACTGATTCTGGTGAAACTGGATCATGTTTTATGGAGAAAATGTTTTCTGGTTTTCCCTCTGATGTCCTCCGGCTGCTCTGCCTCGACTCTCTGTGATTTACAGAGTTTCCTGACGGACAGTGAAGTAAACCGTAGCTGCTGTTAGCTCAGTTTGTTAGCCGGGCTGTGAGCTCAGAGCACCGCGGGAGTGTTTCAGCATCGAGCTGATTTTGAGCCTCCGCGACACCAAACAGAAGATCAGGGTTCATTTTATATGTTTATTTCAATTCAACTTAACCTATGTCTTTGAACTGCTGGGATTATTTTGTAAATCTGTCGCAACAAAAGTGATAAAAATTCAATTATTGCCTCTGAACGAGACTGAAGAGTCTCCTGCTTACTGCGAATGTTTACATTTGTTGTCAGATTTTATTTCAGAACAAAGTCCTCTGTTTTCTTTCTGATCTAAAATATGATTTAAAAAAACAAGTTTTTGTTCACGTGTTTAAAGAAACGAAGGTTAATTAAGTCGTACAAAGCTTCTCTCAACAAAGTGTTCACGTAGCAGACTGTGTGCAGATCACTGCCTCGCTGCAAACCCCCTCTAATCCCACAAAATAACACATGTCGCATTGACAATTATTCATTCAGCGAGCTAGCCTGCCTGTTCCAGGGCTAATTGGATCATGACAGGCAATGTTCAGTCCAACTTCTTCCGTTCCTTCACAATAACAAAGCCCTAACTGAATGAGCCAGCCTCTGAGCCTCGTATGGCGGGTAAATGATTCGCTCAATTACTCTCCAACTGGGACCACAAACCATATTAGACGCAAAACAGACGGCCGCGAACATGAAAGGCAACTTTGGGGATATTTAAATACCAAGAAACAAACACTTAATTTGCCCTAATCGCATTAGCGAGGCCGCTAATTGACAGCAGTGCGTGCGGCTGCCTCGGCCTGCAGTGTCCGACCGCTGTGACCGTTCACCTCCGCTAATGTGCGCGGCGGTGCGTGCACTTGACAAAATATTAACAAGGTTACAGCGTGGGGGGGCGAGGTCATGTGGAAAGTTGTCAGCTCTGAGGGAGAAGCTTCTGGGTTCAGCTCAGGAGGGAACATCGAGGTCAGCTCCTCGAGGAACTCGACGTGAAAGCAGACACTCCAAACCTCGGCTGGAGGGTTTTTTGCGTGTGCCGCTGTGTGTTTATTTTCTATAAAGCCACAAAGATTCTGTTTTCACATCTAATCAAAGCCAAACAACGTGGCGGCACGGCGGCGAGGCGTTCCTGTGCGTCTCCGAACGCCGCCGCCTACCGCGCATGTAAATGATGCATTCATTTTCCTAATCACAGACGTGAACCGCAGGAAACCCGACGCCAGCCGCACCCTCCAGCCCCCTCGTCTGTATGCGTGATCACACGTGACACGCCGAGACTTTCACCCCTCTCCATCCGTCAGTCATCTGGAGTCTTATATGCATACGGAGCCGCCGCTCGTCCGAGCGCTCCAGCATGACGCCGTCGTCTCCAGGATTTGTTATGTCTGAACTCAACCTCATTTGTGTCTGTGCTGTGTGAGGGAAGCGAGTGAGGGCTCTAATATTAAAAGGCCTCTCCTGCATGTGATAGTGGAAATTATAGGTGAGCAACAACAGCATGTTGGTAAACAGAAGATCATTAGCTTCACTTCTTTCTTTTTTCCAACGTTCACGTCGTAGTTAAGCATTTAAAAATGTCTGAAAGGCGACTCGACGTGACGAGGATCAAATTCTGCAACAACTTGAACATTTATTTGTCTTTTTTAAACAAAAAATGCTGAAATTATGCAAGAACTTTTCTTTTTTGTGGTGCATTTCTCAATTTTAATGAGTAAATAACGTAAACTGAGACTTGAGATGTATTCTTTGAAATCGCAGTGAGGAAATGTACATTTTCAACTCAGTTTGATTCTTTTCATGTAGTTTTTGAGAGTTATTTGTCACTGAGCAGTCATTAATTTCAAATATTCTGTCTGATATTGTGTTTTAAACAACTCAGCACACAGAAAATATTTGACAAACTTAAAGGGCCGGTCTGTCTGTTGCTGAGGTAGCTTTCAGAATAAAAGTGTGTGTCTCACAAAGTTTTAAAGTGGTGGAAGGACAGTTGCACAAAGAGTTTCACCCCTAAAAACCTTGAAAGTCTCACTTTGATTTGTCAAATAGAGACAGCTGCAGCCTCAGATTGACGTCAACTCAAGTTTTTTTGTGATGTACGGGCACCTGACTGTTGTTTTCAGGACAAGCCCCCCCTCCGAAACCCTAACCCTGCTCGATGACCGACAACGTACCCCGGCATGGGTCCATTCTTGGCCAGGTTGTACACTTGTCTCGGGTTGAGGAGGTACTGGAACTTTCTGTAAATCCTGCAGGAGGAGTGAAAATGAAAGAGAGATGAGAAAACATGAAGAAATGACAGAGCGACGTCCAATCAAGGCGGCGGACTGGGCAGCCGGGGTGGGACATACCCCAAAGTCCCCTTGAGGAGAAACCATTAGAAAGACTAATTCATTTTAATTTCAATTTCATTATATCAACTGGCTGAAGTCATATTTTGATCTCATAATTTAAACAAATGAGGGCCGGCGTAATAAGGAGTGAATGAATATGTTTCAGTAATAACCCAATTAGCCCTGGGTTAAAGGAAAGGGGACGTGACAGCGAGGAGGGCGTGTGAGGAGGAGAGGTGATGTGACGGCGGAGGCGGCCGGCGCTTTAGCTTAATGTTATTGTGTTTTTATTTGACTCGGTAAGCCTAAAGCACTTGGCAGCCAGAGGCCACGCTGCCGCTGCTGCTGCCGCTGAGCAGCAGCGAGGCTTCAGAGGCCTCTTGTAAGCATGTTGAGACAGATTGTGTACTTACCTCTCTCCCTGCTTCCCCCCGCTCTTCGGATTGACAAACACTAGCAGAGGATGAGTGCCCTCTATTGTTGTGATCTGAATGGGAGATGTCAAAACAAACCGGTTGGTGTTTGGAGACTGCAGGATGCTTCACAGGAATTCACTTTCAAGCCATATCCCTCAGATATTTTAGTCGAGCAGCGGTGTGTTTGCAGCACTTCCAAAGCGATGCCAGTCATCGGATCCAGTTTGTAGTTTTTTTTTTTTTCCTCCCCTGTTTGGTTGCAGAGATGCTCGAGTGGCACCTGGCTACTAAGTTTAATCTGGTGTTAATTATAAAGGAGAGCAGCGATAAAATCATAAAAAAATGAACTTTTAGGGCCAAATTTCCAAAAATAAATCACATTTAAGCAGATTTTTTTAATCAAGGTGTATTAAAATGGACATTTTCTACTCTATCAGAGCTAATTCAGTCTTACTGAAGACACGGATGTCAGAAGTGTTTAGAGTTTCATTCTAAAAAGAGAAAATGACAGAAAATTTATGTCGTTTTTTGCAAAAAAATCCCTCAAAGAAGAGAAAACAGAGCATTTGTTGAGCACACGAGTGCCTGGACTACTGTCTGCAGCATGCAGGACGCTGTATGAGGCACCAACTCCAAATAAACTGTGTTCATGGTGATAGAAAGGAACATTTGACCCAGTGCAACAGAGTTTATATCAGATCAATGCTTTGTTCATAGTTTTTGTGTTTCTCGTGGACGAAAAGTAAAACATAAAGTAACACACGCTCCATTTTTACCCAGAATGCAGCTGATATTAAGCTTTGTGACGAGCGTTTCAGTTACGAGGCAGCCGTGGACGTACAGTACAGTAAAACTCATCTGTCTCTTCCCGGATCGATACTCTCGAACTGATGGCTCATGATTCACAATTCAGTCGTATTATTTGTCACCGCTCCCTAATTGGCAGTTTGTCTCGTGTGACGTGTGACGGGATTTTCTCTGAGCGCTGCTGCTGCAGCTGCTGCTGGTGAACCCGCGGACAGACGGAGCCTGCGGTGCCGCAGAGGCCGAAGTCACAAAGCTCTAATCCAGAAATCGTGCAGTTACTCTGCAACAACTCGCCCCGCGCTCGCCCTGACACAGATGAAGCGCTTAACTCCCCCTGTCTGCTATCCCAGCAGGCCAAGGGTGAATTAATGAGCTCCCTGTCCAGTCCGGAGTGATCCATTACTTCCTGTAATTATAAATAATAATCTTGATTATTATGCTGGTTAGCCGGCGAGAGGCAGAGATGGATGTGCCTGGGATATGATTCATCATATTTCTCTCCCAGCCTTTTGCGTAGACGAGCAGTCGCCACAGACAGCGGCAGGTTTCCGTCGCCAGCTGACAGATATTAGAGAGAGAGGGAGGATCAGGCCGGACCGGCTCTGCTGCATGAGGCTGATCACCAGCGAGGGCCTGTAGACTCCCATCATACATGAGACCGACGACGAGGAAACGTCCGAGGCGTGGATCCTCTGAAAAACCCTAAAGGCCTCGAACAAATATTCATGTTCTAACTTAGTCTGCAGGGTTCAACACTGAACATCCTGCAACAAGACGCCGCTCAGATTTGTTGTTTTTTTCAGTCGAGGTGTGAGACAAACAGACGGCGGCACAAAATCTTAAAAAAAAATCATTTTTAAAACCTGTTTATAATTTATACTCTGATACATTTGTTGTTAAAGAAGTACTCTGATTAGAAATACTCAAAATATTTACATAAAGTCAAAATGCATCAAAATATAGTGAATCAAAAATACAGATCGGCCCAATTCAGGATAATTTATATCATATTTTTATGTTTATATTATAATTATTGATGCATTAATGTCAGTCAAAGTTTCACCTTCAATTAAGTTCATGACTTTAATGTTGCAGCAGGTAAAGGTGGAGTCAATTAGTTTGATCTTAATGTATAATAATTCATAACGATAACTGTATTAAAAACCTACATATGCAGCAGAGCTAATCACTAAAGTTATCAAATAAATTTCTGTCTCTGAAAATTGAGAAAATAGAAACATTAAGTGAAGAATCTCAGGATTATATTTCTTTATGTTTGTTGCTGTGCTCAGTTATTTACTCAGTTACTCGATTACTTTTTGTGGTTTACTCATGAAGGAGTAAAGCTCTGCTGAAATATATCCAGGTTATTTTGACTTTGGAAATGTTTTTATTTTATGATTTTACGATCTGCGATTTCTCACTACAGCCTAAATGTATTCTGACTGAGATCAGTTTGTGATAAATGGATGTGACAGACAAACTGTATCGGGTGAAGTCCACGCTCACCTGCAGACCCTGTCCGTCCACCGTGACCGAGTTCGCTCTCTGCATCTTCCCTCGGCTCGACTGGCTGCAGCGAGAGTCTTTCCTCAGCGTGGACTGTCTTTCCTGGGGTCAAAGGTCAGACACGGGCGATTTCAACATCAGAAGACAGATTTAAAGGAAGTGTGTGTGACAGTTTGTTGCCGTTCGTGTTCTGTATGTAAGCATAATCATTAAGGGCACTGAGGTCACTTACTTATTACTTAAAATCACAAATAAATGAATTATTTAATGTCTTTCCAACTAAATTCCAACTCTGCGAGTGAGAGAAAGACTTTAGAATATCATAAAAACATAAAAGTTAATCACTTTCTTTATAATAACTGTCCAAGAATTTATTAATTTATAAAGTTACTTGGAAGCGATGATTTAATCTGGTGCCGTTTTCTCAGGAAAACAGAGACGACTGTGATTTTTAATCAGTTTATGGTTCAGATGTTGATTTCTGAAGAAATTTCTGCAGGAAATATGATAAATTAAACACGACATAAATCAAAAAGTATGTAGAAACTCATGTAACAGTGTGTTGTGTTGGCTTCTTGGTCGAGGTTGTTGTAGGAACAGAGTTAATTTCGGTGATACTTTTTATTATAGAAGTCAAAATAAGGACAGAAAGTGGATCATCTGTTTTCGAGATACTTAATGAGCCATTTTTTTCACTGCAGTCTTCCCCCTCCTCAAATAGACTCGTGCCATTTTGAAAATAATTTGCCACAGAAGAAACAAAAGCTTTTTTTTCTTCTTTTTTTTGCCATTTCGCCGCTCAGCGGGAGAACACAGGCTGATGATTGCATCCTCACATAACACGGTGTCAAACGAGGTCAGGCTCACTCGAGCCCACGGGACCCGCTGACCACTGGAGGAGTGAAAGCCTTACCAGGATGATGGGGCAGATTGAGTTGGGGGGCAGGATGTGATCCTTCAGGGGTCCGCAGTCACACTCGGGTTTCACATGGGAGGCACACTTGTTATGGAGCTGGAGGAGGTGGCGGAGGCAGAGGCGGTTGTTATTAAAAAAAGAGTCAGAAACAGTGCACGTTGCATGTGTACATTTCCAAGATTTACGTGCGTTGCATGCGTCGTTGCCTCTGTTTTATATTTGCTATTAACTTGCAGCCACAAACAAGAGTGTAAATTGGTGGAATGACTCGCGAAGGTATCAGAGGTGCTAAAACGAAACCCTAAAATACAAGAAGCAGTGGGAATATAATGAGGAGGTGGCTGCCTCTCCTCGGGTGGCGGCTTACCGTGATTTGACACCACACACAGTGGAGCCCAGTCAGGCCCTGGTAACACTTAACGGTTTTGTGACACTTGTCACACTTGGTGGGGCAGTTCCCTTCCACCCAGAAATGATGCATTACCTGCGGAGAGAGGGGAGAGACGGCACACGGGGAGGGAAGGGAAGTGAGAAAAAGAAACACGGTGCAGAAAAACAAGATATATACAAAGGCACAAGTGACACGACAATTAAAGAAAGCAGGAGGGGGACAGAAAACAAGCAGGACGAGAAGAGAGAAACAAACAGAGGCGACGGCGTGTGCGCCTTTAACGCGGGGCCGATTCTGGTGATTAGCAATGCTTAGAGAGTTGTTTTAATTCCATTAGAAGAAGAGAAGCCTCTCGTCCTAAGCTCCGCGCAGCATCGCTGATCCAAGCGTGCCCGACTGGTAAACACTCCAATTGGACGCACCTCTGTGTTTTTCTTGGACTTGACATAGGTTTTGATGCAAGACGGCGGAGCGCGAGCCACGCAGCGCTCGTGGACGGTGTACTTGCAGACTGGAGGAAGAAAAATATAAGAAAAGAAAAGCAATTTAAGATTTTAGACAGAACACATGACATACACTCGAGTTTCAGCTTCACTGAAGGCACCTGTGTCCAAAATATCCACGAGGCTGAAACTTGAGTCATTTTTAGACTTTCAGAATAAAATAACACAGAATAAAGTTTTTTTTTTAGACGTTTCTGCAGCAGCTGCTTTGTCTTTTTCCGTGTTATTTTCCATTTTCAGCTTTTAAAACCGTCACAGGAAACTGAAACTTTTCCTAAATTCAAAGCTAATTCCACAATATCGTCTCTGCGACACACAAACAGAACGAACGGGGCCCCCGGCTGCAGGTACACTGTGTCTGTATCGGCCTACGCAAATCAATGCAATCTGTCGAAGCCTTAATGGCGAGTGAATTACTCACATGAGCAGCAGAGTCCCTGCTTCCCCAGTCCAATTAGCATGTTGAGACACAGGTTACAGTAGGCCGGCTTGTTGAAGTGCTTCAGCCTCCACACGTGCTGCCCGTCATCTTTGACGTTCTGCAGGGAGAGAAAGCGATTACTCGTTATTTTAAGGATGGTCAGTTTGCATCCGATTTATTTGTCTCTGTGTGTTTGACTTCCAGCTGGTTTTGTTCAGTCTTCCCTTTGCCGTTATATTCATTCATAAAAATAAAAAAATTGACACTCGACAGGAGGGATCTCTGAGAGAGTGATCTCTGCTGAATTTGGTCGACTGCCTCCATCTGGTGGGAGGAAAGATGAACTGAAGCCGGACGTGATGTCGCTCTCATTAGTTTGGGGATCACACGGCAGCAGCAGGGACACACATGCGTGAGGATGTCCTCAGGAAACCACCGCAGAGTGTGTGTGTGTGTGTGTGTGTGTGTGTGTGTGTGTGTGTGTGTGTGTGTGTGTGTGTGTGCTTTGCAGAAAACTGTTTATTGATGAGGAGTGTGTTTCTGTTCTGTGGCATAAATTCAGTTAAATGTGAAGCGCAGTCGTTTGCAGTGAGCCGTCAGAACTTTCTTAAAACACCAACACGTGTCAAACCTACAGATGGTAACAGTGCGGAAATATACATCAGATATTTAACATAACCACGGCGGCTTTACGCTTCAGTTGCGGCGCGGAAGCTGTTAGTTCACACGTTCGCTCTTGTGATATCTGTCCAGATGTTTCGGGGAGTCAGACCTCAGTGTGGTGACTCTCACACAGGATGTATACATCATCAGGTGAGTTTATAGAACCTCTCAAGTCCTCAGACATAAAGAATAAAGTCAAACTTCTCATAATGAGCAGCTCTGATTAATGTTTTTCTTTGGGTTTTTAGACATATTGATCAACTTCTACAGGTTTTTACTGAACACTGAACATGTTTTATTATTCATGTATTAAAGCAACATTATGGGGAAATTTGTATTTTTGTGATTTAGCCCGCCCAGTTTCAGAGTGTGGTAAATATCTGCAACTTTATTGACATCCAAACATCAACAAGGTCCCCAGTAGGGGTTGTACAGACTAGTCGACTAGTCGACTTCACTACGCCACAATGACGTTTAAAACTCGACGTCGACTAGTCGCTAATCTAGAGAGGGCTGGCTCAATTCGTGGCAGCGGCAGCTAGTAGTGGCAGCTGCCACCGGACGAATTGAGCCAGCCCCTGCTGCACTAATCTCATATTTTGATGCAAACACGATGGACGCAAACGTTATCTGGCTGTCCCAGCGACAAGCACGCCAAGCGCGAGGATTTTTTCACTCGCCGGTAAAACCATCACGCGACAGCGGCCGAGCCTTCACCCAGCGCACGTAGATGCGCTCGTGTTCCTGCAAACCAGGATCGAAAAACCAAAACTGTGACTGAGCAGGACTGTGACAATGACTCGGCTTGCAGGTGTTGTGTTGTTTTCCTCCCAAATTGTTTTGTTCAGTATTTTGTTTTCCACTATGGAAGATGTAGATTTATGTGTAGACAGGGACGGACTGGCCATCTGGCATACCGTGCATTTGCCCGGTGGGCCGACGTGCTATTTGGGCTGACATGTCCCGATATATATGTATTTAACAACTAGATCACACACCCCAAACACAATCATGAGAAAAAAAGTTCGCCTGGGGGGGGGGGTTGATCAATGACGTCACCGGAGACTAGTCGACGTCGACTTTCATCATATTAGAGTCGACTTATAAAAATCTGAAGTCGTGCAACCCCTAGTCCCCAGCAGCAGCTAATATCACTGACTAGTCCAGCAGCAGTCAGCCCAGCTCGGCGTCTGTCTTTCAGCCTTTTATTTCACCAACCACCAAAAGTTACTTTTGTCCGGCGGCTTCTTGCTCGCTCACTCTCTCCTTTTTCTCTTCTGTCTTATTGCAATCCATGACCGTAATGTCCAAAGACGCTGTTGAGCCACTTGAACCAGCTCCTGTTCTGGCACGACACTGTCTGTTGTACAAACTCTAACACTCCACCGGTGCTCTGAGCTCAGTCTAAAGAACAGAGTGACTGCACTTGCTGGATGTTTGGCCTGTCGACCAGTTGTTGATTATAAGTTTGTAATCGAGTACAGATGTCTGTGTTTACCACAGATACACTGAAACTGGGGGATGTACGAGATGTATGTCAACTTTAAAAGTCACGGTAACGTCAAAGCTCCAACTAGCATCACTAGTAAATATAAGAGGCCTCTCTCTGTGGACTCACCGTCTCCAGGCCCAGCAGGACCAGCAGCGGGATGGTGGTCATGCCTCCCTGGATCCACTCCTCCAGTGACACCGTGCCATCGTGATCGTAGTCGATCTCCTGCATCATGTCCTGAAGGATCTACAGCACGGACAGAGATCATCGTTGTGTTGTGCGATGAGTTTTCAAACGAACACAGATTGCTGCTGATTGGGTGAAACGTCTTCTCTTACCGGCTTTAGCTCGGTCACGTCCCATTCCAGGTACTCGGCTACGTGCATCATCTGGGAGATAATGTGCTCCAGCTCCTGCGGCGAGACCACAGACAGTCATTACAGGCGCAGAAAACACTGTATTTACCTTTGTGTTCTATTGCAGCCTTACAAGTCGATGTCAGTAAACGTCTGCGGCGTGAAAAGACGGATAACCAGCGAGTAATAGCAGGTTGGGGATGTCATTCTTCCGCACAGAAGAGTTGCACGGAGGAAAACAAAAGCAGCGTGGGAAGAGCTCCGAGGCTGATGGTTTAATTACAATGGTTGCTTTTTTTGGGGAGGCAGCGACGGGAGGAGGGCGGCGTTATTATCTAGCGGGATACCGAATCACTACGATGCACTTTGGACTTCTTTAATATTGTTGAGCGAATCACGAGTCACAAGCCGCCGGTTTATTCTCCCTCTAATCCGCGGCACAATGTGGGTCACAGGAAATTAACATCGTCTTTCTGCGCTCCGCTTTCCTCTCAGCCAATAATGGCTTACTAATAACGGGATACATTACAAGACCCCTCCACCCACTCCACCCTTGCCCCCTCTCTCTCTCTCTTTAACCCTCTAATTCCACCCTGACTCCCTCCCACGCACTTCCTATACATGCACACATAAGCACCGCTGCTCTTTCATTCATAAATACTGTACACCGCCTAACGCACAATTTTCTCTTTAATTCCTCTTTTCCGTCATCGTCCATTCATATACTCGGACCATGTGTCGAGTTTTAACACGTCCAGAACGATTATCATCACTGTAATTATAGATACAGCAGGAATAAATAGATACACTGTTAGAAATCCTGAATTTATGGAACATTTTTTACAGTATTTTTTTTTACAGAAAACTACAAAATTACAGACATTATCTGTTAATCAGCAACCAAACTGTCATTTTACAGACAAATTACAGCTATTTCTCATTTTTAATGATGTTTATGCAGCATTTGTTCTGCTTTCTTAAAAGTACATCGTATAAAATGACAATAATAATCTGTGATTAAATATGTAGCTCATTATATAAATGTGTATTTTGTATCGTTGATTGAAATAATTCAGGGAACATCTGTAAAACAGCAGACAGACATATTTGTATGTGTCTTTTTATCAGTTTGTCAACATCAAACCTACAAATGCACAAAAATTCAGTCATTAAAATATTTATATATACAAAAAGCATAACTACTTCTACTACTCCATGAGAGGATTTACTCTCCTTACATCTTATATGATAATTAATTGAATATATTTGATTGTAACAGGTATTTTTTAAACAGTTTTCTAACATTTCATATTCCAAACAGCTGATTAATTAAGAATCTAAACGTGCAGATTCATCTAAAATAAGAATAACTTTGACATTTTGTCTCTGTCTGTCTTGCTGCTGTTACTTCTGAACACATCTGTGATGATTTGCACTTTTGAGTGAGGAGGAATATTTACCGAGCTGTCCAAAGACCCGTTTCCGTCTGTGTCATAGAGGCGAAACATAACTGTGGAGACAGAAAACAAAACAAAATGTCAGGCTTCAGCGTGGACGCCGTGCGAACACTAGAGGCAGTAACTGGCTCTGTGTTAATGTCACCGTGTGCTTCACTGCGTGCACAACACAAAAACACAAAAAAACACAAGCCTCAGCAGTCGTGAAGCGTCTGAACGCTGCAACTTTAAGTGTCCCCCAATTACCACTCAAAAAGCGTCACCATGGAAACAGACAGCTCCCACATCCCGGCTGTGATTGGCTCTTCCTCTTACATCACGAGTCACAAGTCTGAGCCGAATCGTGACAACAACAACAACAACAACAACAACAACATGACCTAGCTGCGGTTCATTTCCATACTAATGGCTACACTTAGCCACCTCCACCTCCACGTGAGCCTGGCTGAGGAGCAGCAGAGGGTGCGGTGTGCTGACATCATGAGGAGCTGACGTCAGACGGCGGCTCGTCAGGCCACTAACGAGGAGTTAAGTGGCAGTTTCCTGTTGGGGCTGTGTGTGTGTGTGTGTGTGTGTGTGTGTGTGTGTGTGTGTGTGTGTGTGTGTGTGTGTGTGTGTGTGTGTGTGTGTGTGTGACCTTTCAGGGGAAGAGGGAGGAGGTGGCGCTGGCGTCTGGTGTTGGGTGGAGGTCGATGGTGTTACAGGGAGGTGTTTGCGGTGACCCAAAGAGGCCCCAGAATGGTAATAAAGTGTAAGAGATGATGAGGATTGTTGTTCACTTACAAACGTGTCGGACAAAGGAGAGAAAATAACCAACAGGACGGAGACCTTTATGTTTGGCCTCACACATGATACATGAACGTGTTTGCAGGGTGAATCAACTTGTATTCAATTAAAATGAATAAATAGTTCGAGTTATTCCATTGATTTACGTATGAAAAACTTAATTTAGTTTATTTTATAAGAAACAAGTACAGAGGAAAACCTCCAACACCGACCCCTGGACGAGCAGTGATGGTTAAAACAAGCATTAAAATGACGTGTTACACTTTAAATCTTTAAATCAAATCACTTTGTGCCATGATTATAGTTGTGGCAAAGCTTTAACCAGGACTGGACTGATGTGAATCTGCTTTAAGACGGCAGGTAAAGATGTCTGCATGTGTTGTCAAAGTTTTTTACGTATGTACTGTAGCAACCAATAACGTAATAATGTAATAAAGCCAATAACATAATAACTTGCCAATAATGTGAAGTATCGATTTGTTGCAGAACAAATGATTCTGAAGCACAATTTAGGAGAGTGAATACCACATAGGACTGTTTGTATCCTTGACGAATGAATATGTCGACCACGTCGTCCACGATAACTATTTCTGATGAGCAAAAAACTGCAAAAAAAAACTTTTATTTGGAAGAAATGCATTTAAATGACATTTTCAAAAAGGGACAACCAGCCAGTAAAGTAAAAACTTATTACAATGTTGAATCCTGAATGGACCTGGTTCAAGGATCAGAGCCGGCGTTCCTGACCCTGATCCACATTTCTAATATTTCAGTCTTACTGAAACATTCATTGACATTTCATTTATCTCACCATCAAAATCTGAGCTTGTAACTTGATCATGGATGTTTGCAAACACCAGGTTCGTGATTATGCATCAGGCTGATATAATACATAACACATTTATTTAATTATACTAATCTAATTCATTTTTAGTCTAGTACACAGACTTTTCCGATGTATTTAGTTTGTTCTCTATCATTTTTCATTACGCTGACGTTCTCCTTCGTCTCACTAATTTTTCATGCCGTTTTTGGAAACTTTTATAAATTTAATTAAACTAAAGCTACTTAACACTAACGTCTCTCTTTCTTTAGTGACGGCTTGTGTCGGCTAAAACTGATCTTTAGTCCAGTTTAACATGTTAGAAAAGAGATGAGATTTTAAATTATGTTTGGAGAGGTGACCCTTATCTAATCTAGGGCTTGGTTTATTCTGTGATACTGACTGAATCAAATACCTGAAAACTACGGAGAGAAACTGTCAAGACAAATGTGTTACTGCAACAAGCTGCACTGACATCCGAGCAGTTCTTAAAGGAACCAGCAGAGGGAGCCATCCACCTCTGCAATAACAGCAACAGCACGGCTCACAGTGTCGGAGAGAGAGCTCAATAAAACATCATCCCTAGTTAAATCCATGATGTGTTCACACACAGGCAGCATCGTCTGAATTATTTAGTCGTGCCTGCGCTTAACGAGCGTGACGCTGTTCAATTATTCAGCAGATGGATGAGAATTACAGCAAAAAAAGAAGTCCGATGTCCAATTAAGGGATGTAACCTCGTGAATAAATGATGTGATAAATGCAATTAGGAGATGTGTCAATAAACTGTGAATGGGCGACTTCGAGCTTCTCTCTGGGGAAGATTCATCAGCGGCTGTATTTGATATTCCATAAACGTATGAGCACCAAACCTGCATAACCTTAAGCCTTAATATAACATGAACAGGTGAGGTCGATAAATCCACTGCGAGTCGGATGTTTTCCTGATCCGTTTCTTCTCTCGGGTGGAAATATTTGGTATTTGATGGTAAATCAAAACTCTAAAAGCTCCACCTTTGAAACCTGAAAACAGGATAATAACTTCTGTAAGCCGAGGGAGCTTATTTCACGTCTTATTTTCACCGGAGGGGAAAAAGAAAAACACAACAAAGACACGGTTTGATTGAATGCGCTCAATAACCAACAGATACACCCGAGAGAACTCAAAAATACGGAGACACAAAGCACACAGGTACACGAAGACAAAATATGATATAAGACTGTGCCATCTCTGTAACTTCGGTCTGTATTAGTCTTTAGAAATACTCTGTTAGGTTCGGAGCCTGTTCAGGTCGATGTCCTGATGTCACGTTGACCTCACAGACAGGATTTCATTTCACAGAGCCCGAAGAGACGGAGAGACATAATCTCACTGGCTGAGATAAACCTGAGTCGGTGGGAGGAAAGTCCTTCAGAGCACAATGAGAAATGAAGATGCGAGGTCGGCATAGACAGTTAAATTAATAAATATGAAAGAGTTATTGATGTTTCGTTTATTTCTGCGTACTTGATAAATGGATGTATGCCTTATTTTCATTTTTAATTAATCCGACAGTTATTTTTTCCATTAAAAGAAAGAAAACTCATGTATTTTAATGCTACACTAATGTATGATATAATCAGGTGTCATTTGTGAGTCGGTGAAGGGGCGCAGGTGAATGCTGACAGGGAGTCGAGCCAGTGTCGTGCCAGAACCTGAGCTCGGCAAACTGGCAACGTAACTGGGCTCTCCAGCCACTATGAACAAAAACTAAAAGGAGAAATGTGTGAGCAAGAAGCCACCGGACGGGGCGGTCGGTAGCGTAGTGGGTTAAGCGCCCGCCCCGTGTGTGGAGGGTATAGTCCTCACTGCAGCTGGCCCCGGTTCGAATCGGCTAATTTACTGCGTGTCACTCCCCCTCTCTCTGCCCCCTGCTTCCTGTCTATCTTCAGCTGTACTATCATTAAAGGCATAAAAAAGCCCCCGAAAAATAAAAAAAATAAGCCACCAGACGAGAAGAGTAAATGTGGGACTGACTTTTAGTGGTTGGTAAAATAAAAGGCTGAAAGACAGACGCCGAGCTGGGCTGACTGCTGCTGGACTAGTCAGTGATATCAGCTGCTGCTGGTGACCTGGCTGATGTTTGTGTGTCTTCACTAAAAGGAGAGCAAAGAGCATTCGTTCGACTTCCTGCTGGAGTTTAACTGCATTACACGGTTTGTTGATCTGATAGAGGTTCGTGTCCGTGATAGACGGTGACAGACTGACGGTTCATCCAATGACCTGCCGGGTATGAGCTGAAAGTGTTGAAAGCCATTTTTCAAACTGTTTTTAAACGGCGACTTTCCAGGTGGTTCTGTGCATGTTTGAGAAGCTGGAACTATCAAATGTTTAACATCTTCTGTATCAACTTAATATCTGCTTATCAACATGATAACAGAAAATGACTAAGGATTGGGTTAGGGTAAAGAATTGTTATTGTTAACCTCCAGCAAGTTATATAATACAGGGTTCCCACACCTTTTTCTTGAACAAATTCAAGCACCTTCAAGCACCTTCAAGCACCAGTTTTTCCATTTTTCCAGCACCTTTAAATAGGTAGCCTACTAGTTGTGTTTGCCATGATGGTCATGGGAAGCGCAGCGGTGCCACTGTATGGCATAATAATATGGGTCTAATTAGCATTATTTCATATGGTGGTAGATTGACTGTTTTGATTTTTAACTTTAAATTGTGAAATTTCAAGCATTTTCAAGGAATTCAAGCACCCGTGGGAACCCTGATAATAATTACTGGAATGGGAGTGAATTCAAATCACTGTCCGGCCACCATCCCACTGAATGGAGCTTCAGTCTGCATGTTGGGCTCTGCAGGCGGCAGATTACTGAGACACCTCCAGGCTGCTGCGGTTCAATAAAACTCCAAACATCAGCTGCTTACAGTGGCTCGATGTCTCAGAGCAAAGATTCATGGTGTTAGCTCTGTCCTCTCTAACCCTTTGTCTTTTTTTCACTGCGCTTCTGTCTGACACGACTTCCACCCACTGAGGTTTAACTCAGGCGGTGACATTACTCCTGCCTCCCTCGGCTGTTTTTAATTTGTGCGTTCTTGTATCGTAAATCTCGTTTTAGGACTTCAGATTCTCGCCGAGCATCAACAGACAAACCGAAAGTCATGTAATCTGGGGAGACGCTCACATTCCAGCTTGTCCTCGGGACGCCCGCCCTCCAGCAGCGAGAGGTAACACACGATGTCCTTCAGCTGCACCGTGTCCAGAGGCCGGGGCAGCGCGGGCGTCTTCAGAGGGGTCGAGTTGGCTTTGATCAGCTTCAGCCCTGCGGGGAGACGGAGATGAAAGGTCAAAACATCCTCCACAATGCCTCTAATGTTAGCCCGACAGCCCGCTGGCATTAGTCATACGGCCGTATCGATCCATGGTGGGTGGTGTTCGCTTCACCCAAAGGCAAACGGACACGATTCAGAGCACGGCTGTATTCTTGCAGGTGATTTCAATGGATTCAAATGTTTCAACCTTATCTCACTGTGTTTAATAGGACAATAAAGATCAATGCATGACGATCAGACTATTGACTCCCTGTGCCAGATACCACACAGAGTGTTTGTGGTACAGAGTCAGTCTCCATAAGTCCCCATGTTAAAATGTCCAACATGTTTACAGCCTGGTACAAGAAACAGTTTGGGTCTCCCAGGCATCATTTATCCAGCCTCAGGTCTGCCAAACCAGGGCACCACACCGAGCTTCAGAACAACTCTTCAGGAACCTGTGGGTGACGTCACGGACACGATGCCCGTGTTTTATACAGTCTGTGCTTCCATCATTACCT
The DNA here is from genome assembly GCA_004119915.2 of Collichthys lucidus. NCBI lineage: Eukaryota > Metazoa > Chordata > Actinopteri > Sciaenidae > Collichthys > Collichthys lucidus. Next base: position 29,974,696 of record CM014091.1, read on the forward strand.
CTAGGGAAAAAAAAAAGTTTAATTAAGAAATGTTAATGAGTTTGAATGTCTCCTGGATGCAGTCTGATATGATGTGGTTACTTATTTGTTACACTGCATGCGGAACGGCTCCGGAACGACAGCGTACTCCGCCGTCCGCCAACTCACACATAATCCGTTTGTGATGCGCTCTGGTCGCGAGAACGCACGAGATCTCGTGTATTCACCCATAATCTCGCACGATATTGTCGGCTGTAGTCTCTTTGACTCCTGCACTGGCATTCCACGCCGCATCTTTTGTCTGGTGTCCTTATAAAAAGGATGTGAGGTGTCATCAATGATAGGTTGATTTTGGACCTCCGGAATCAACTTCTCCTCATTTATGGTGTCGACGGGGTGAAAAGACGCCTAAAAACCTCTGACCTGTCAACTTCAGGTCGGCCCCGCCCATTATGACGTGTTCTTGTAGTGAAACTCGATCCACGGAGTATTTTATTTTGAAAATCAACCAGGGTTTTATTTTGTATTTTGGAGCTGATTACCTTCCCCACACAATCTGCTCTGTGCTGCATTTATGCACCGTGCTCCGGCGTCCGGGAAAAAATGTAGCTCTGCGTATGTGTTGCGGAGAGCTGCCGGTCGCCGCAGTCGTTCCGGAGCCGTGACGCAGCGTGACCGGAGACTGTGTGAGCTGACACATTGACTAACATTAAAACATATCGGCTTCGTCGCCATGGTGGAAAAAGTTGCACCAAGTTATGAACGCTGCATTTTTTTTCCGAAGCTAACAAGTCGGCTGTTTTGCTTCCTTCTCATTCCTTCTCGAGTTGGCAATGCGTAGATCGGACAGGAGGTATGGATCAGGTAGTGACGTGAAGATGCCGACGCACCTGTCCTGACAGGTCCACTTTAAAACCTGTTGGTAACTTACTACATCAGTACTGTATGTAAGAAATCTGGGTGCACAGGACGTGCCTCGCGTAATACTTCAAGCAGATGAACTGCTGAAAGGTCTCTACACTTATGTCGTGCACACATGAATTGTATCTGGTATGTATGAATTGAATGAACACGCTCTTGTTGTAACAAAACGTGGCCTCCGTGTATATATGTTGCCTCTCTGTGAACACTTCAGAGCTCAGAGATTAATTTCATTTTATTCATGAGATAACACAAGCCAGCACGCTGAATGGCACATCAATGGATCTGCTATCATCACCAAAGAGCTATGCTGCTGGTATTTATTCAGAAAGTCAGAGTTTACATCCAGCTACAACCCGTCTTGTACTCGTGAGAGAGAACAGGCGCTTTAATAAGGCCTGTGTGTGCAGATGGCAGCGGGTTAGAACAGATGGGACTTTGTTCCGTCCCCTGTCGGTACACAGATGAGCTTGTCGGGTGGTGGGAGGACTTACGGTAACACAACTGGATCAATGAAGGCCAGTCGGCACACTGACGTACAGTACAGTCAGCACTGGTTCTGAGGTGAATGGGACAAACCGATAATAATAACGCTCAAACAAACCATCTGTAACAGCATCTGCCTGTCAATCAAAGCGTCCACGCTCTTAATCCTGCATAACTTTAAGCCTTAATATAATGTGAACAGGTGAGTTGTATATAAATTCACCCTCAGTACAGTTGTCATGAACGAGGAAATTAGCTACAGAGACCAAAACTGTTTTTTGTACCAGGTAGGGATGTAACGATGCATCGTGAATCGCACCGGTTGACAGAAAAAATGTATCGCGATTCTTGGTGAATGCGAGAGTAGGATATGTAGGATATGTTCTTTTTCGTCTTTTTTAAAATAAAAATAGGTTATGTTATCTTAAAAAAAAGTCACTGGTCGGTGATTCATTTGTTCAACGTCAGACGTCAAGTCACGTGACTCACGTCACTACGCAGGTACGGAGCACAGAGCGAGGGAAGACATGGTGACAGTAGAAAATATCTTTGAAACAGAGGACGCATCGAGCAGTTTGAAATCACCTGTGTGGAGCATTTTGGATTCTCTATATGCACAAATACAACCGTGAGAAACAGACAGAAACAAACCAAAACAGCATGTAAATAAATAAAGAGACTGCAACATATAGCGACAACACGAGCAACATGCAGCAGCAACACGAGCAACATGCAGCAGCAACACGAGCAACATGCAGCAGCGTATCAGCCGCCACCACAGTGAGAAACTAAGCAACGTTACGCCACCTCGAGAGAGAAAACTGCACATCAGACCAGTTAACAGCAGTTCACTGTGAGACTGTTTCTGTAAAGAAAGCACCTGAATATTTTTTTCCTACAAATAAAAAGATCATTTTATTTGGTCATAATTTGCCTGTAGCTCATTTTGATTTAAAAAATCGTATCGTGAACAAAAAATTGTGACTCGAATCGAGTCGTGAGTTGAGTGTATCGTTACATTCCTAGTACCAGGCTGTAAACATGTTTATTTCTGCTGTGAACATGGGGACTTATGGAGACTGACTCACTTCTGGAGGCAGCCTCAAGTGGACATTTGAGGAACTGCAGTTTGTGGCTTCACTTCACAGACACTGAGGCCGTGCTGGACGTATCATGTCAGGTGATTAGTTTCTTACTACGATTTAAATTGATTTTTACAACTTTTAGCCGCATATAAAACAGAATATTTGGGTTACTTACTCTATAAAAAATAACTTCTTTCTTCTTAAATAATCTTTTCATCAAGAGGAAGATTTTAAAATAAGGATATAGTAAGTTCAGTTGATGGATTCATACATGGATTACTTGTTTCATGATGATAAACTAACCATTTGTACTTTATTCCACGCCGCTGGTTAAGTATCAGGAAGTTTGTAATTATGCCAGCACGGGATTCCCCTGCTGATATTACAGATTTACGGTTTCACTCCGGCAAACCTGGCTTCTCGCCGTAAATGTGCTCGATCCCCGAGGGGAAGTTTTTTCAATTTCCAGCCACTGAATGCTGCCAGTGACCAGGAATCATTTCTCTCTCTTTTTTTTAAAACCTGATAATAAATATTTTGATCCTCCGGTTCAATGATGGTCTCTGCTGTAGCAACACATTATTCTAACCGCGGTATCTGTGCAACATCTTTTCATAACTACAGGCACGCTCAGCTGTGGCTCATTAAGACTGCAGCAGTTATTAATCTAATGAGCAAAAACTCATAATTCTGATGTTGGCAAGAAGCCTGGTCCTTAAAATGTGTTGGAACGATTGATAAGTTACCGTACACACTCAGTTACTTACAGTCAGTCATGCACCATCCACAAACATTTGCTTTACGGTCTTGTTGATGGTATTTGAGTTGCTTCCTCTCCTTCATGTGGATGTAAGATAAGATCATTTTGTTTTTAGGCCCATTTCCAACGTCATTCGTAATTCATGTCAACACACACACGCTAATACGAGCAGCGAAAACCGCACCAGACACGTCTCTGTAACGTCATTTTTCCTGGTTACATTGCTTCTCTTTTGCACACAGTGTTTAATTTTGAAAATCAACCAGATTATCTGTGTCTAACTTCCTGTCAGCTCGATCTGCTCTGTGCAGATCGATGCAGGCTGCTCGAGGCGTCCGTCAGAAACAGAACCGCCGCGGGCCGCCCAGGTACCTCACCTGGAGGAGCTTGCGCCGCATGTATCAAGGTTAAAGTCCTGACCGACCTCACTCTCAATTTCCTGTCTATCACTGTCAAAAAAAGCATAAAACGGCTAAAATATATCTTAAAACCTGTGAGAAGAATGGAAAAAATATGTAAACATTTAGTTTTGCAGATGCTAAGATAGGTGATTTTGGTCGTCCCTCTTAATAGGCCCAAATTTATTGTTCTTTTTTTTGGTCGTTTGTTCTTTACTATGGTTACTACATGCATACTTAAGAAATACAGTATGAGAGAATATATTTGTATAAAGATCTACATGTATTTGTTGTAAAATACCAATAAAAAATAAAGTTATAAAAAAAAACCTGTGCGAAGAGACCACTGTGCTTCTGGTGGGGTTTGAAACATCGACCAGAACAGCTGTGATTAGCTCCGTCAGCCACGAGACGTGTCACCGCCTTTCATACACGATGGAATTTAGTCTTTAACCACACGCACTAAAAAACAAAATTTTGGCTCAGTGCTGTTTAGGTCCGTTCTTCACCCGACTTCAAATCCCATCAGAAGTGTTTTAGAAGCGTCTTGACCACCAGACTTTGTTAACCTGCTCAGATTTGGTCATTTCTTTCCTGGTTCTTGTGCTCGGTGGAGACCTGCTTCTGAAATGGACTGTGGTGCGTCCGGTAGGGGTTTAAAACATCGACTAGAACAGCTTCAATCAGGTGCGACGAACACGGAACCTGGTGCATCCATGCCCGGTTGAATAAAGCTGCTAGAGCCTAAAAATAAATACTCAGAATGGATACTTGAAAACATTAAAGCTGGGATTGTCTTATTTCAATAAGAGTAACTCATTCACCACAGCAGAATCAGATACGAGTAGAAATGCTGTAAACAAACAAACAAAAAAAAAAGCATCGCCAAGACAACTGGCAGCCTCTACACTACAATTTACATTGTGTGCCACCGGACTGGCCTCGGCAGGAAGTGTGTTGTCATCTGACGGCAGAAAGAAAAACCCTCCAAGTCTGACGGGAAAGTGAAGTCAGTGGAGGAACGCTGCGAAGGAAAGAGTGATTCATTGCACTTTCATATCAGTAGCTACAAAACAGAAAACACGCCGTGTTTATAACTCCAGGGTTTGTTAGGGTGAAGATTTCCTCTCTACACTTACCAGAGACTCTGGGTCTGTCAGAGGATGAGGGACTGGGTTTGGGTCCCTTGTTGCTAAACGACATGAAGAGGTGTTGACAGAACTCTTCGGGGAGTTCGCTCTCCAGGAACGTCTGCATGAAGACCTTGAAGCCCTCAAAGTCGATCTCCTGAAAAAGCCCAGCGACAGAAATAGAGCGTGTTGTTTGTCATGCTGAGCAGCAGTCGCTGCCTCAAAGGCTTCACGGACAAATACAGATTATTTACAACATGAGGGGGGTGAAAATATGTGATTCATGTTACAGATTGCTGCACTCAAAGACGTCTAAAATGTTCGGCTGTGGGCGGTGAAGATCTATTTTCAATGCAGAATTCAGCGTGCATGCTGTCGGCTCCTCTAGTTTTTATTCAGGCTGACGTCCGCCCTTCTGATTATTTCATTTAATCTGTGTTTTTCCCTAAAAACGCTCACCCGTCCTCTAGAGCTGCCTTTAATTTAGTTTCTCCATAAAAAAAACATTTTTTTTTAATTGCTTCGCCGCCTCGAAAGTTATTCAGTGAGAAATGATGTGAGCACTCAGCAAAAACACGCCGAACAATAAAAAATAAGAGAGAGGATGAGATTACCTGGCTGAGGATCTCCTGCTTCTGAAGCCCGGCGGCGTTGTGGAGAGACAGAAACAAACACGTCACGGATGAGTCGTGAAGTTATATCGTTAAAAATGTGCTAAATATTCAGCAGTACACAAACATGAACACAAAGATCTCTCTTGATTTAAAGCCACTACAATAAGCATGCATCAAACAAAGTATATTAATACTTATACTCCCTTTACTTGAAGCGTGTGCTGCTCGCCATTATCGTGGCGATAAAACTGGATAAACGTTTCTTTCTTTTCATTTTCTTTCAATTACCTTTCAGGCTAAAACCGCAACTCGCAGGGTGAACAAAAATCTACACAGAGGAATTATCCTGCAGGAGATGATTACCAACATAATCAGACGTGTGAGGTAATAAACAGTTTTATGTTCGGTTATCTGCAAGAGCAGTGAAACAACAAGAAATACCTCAGTGTATGCAGTTAGGTGTGTGTGTGCGTGTGTGTGTGTGTGTGTGTGTGTGTGTGTGTGTGTGTGTGCGGGGGAGCTCGTGATTCAATAGACTATAAACTAATCTGTTATATAAACTGTACATACCTCCTCTGGATTGTATTTAGCCAGCACACCATCTCCATGGAACTCCTGCAGCACATCCTTCAGCTTCTTGGTGGAGTCTGAGGAAAGAAAAATTGAAAGACAAGTTACTGTATCATGTCTGTTTCTGTCCGTTTACATTTTATATTAAGACAAACATTTACATTAAATGTTTGTCTCTGTGCTGGGATGACACAGTTTGAATCAAACGCATGATGAAAAGAAATCTAAACACGCCACGTTCTTTTTATAGATAGAAATTCTGCACACGATCACAGTTTTTGACATATAAAGTCAAAGTCAGTCCACGACTGACTTCAACAATGCTCACATGAATTCATGCGAGTAGAAAATATTGAACTTTTAGTGGAAAAGTCACGTTATTGTGTGGACCAGGACCAGGTAGGGTGGAGCGACACAGCAGCTGCTCGCCCACAGACAGCTGCCGAGTGCTGGGGAGCTCTCTGGAGCAGAGACCCAGAGAGTTTCTGGAGGTATAAGCACCCTGGAGTCAACCCAGATCCGGAGCTGTTTACCGGCGATCGCACCCTAATCGGATCATAGATTGGGCGTACATGCAGCATCATGATGTCTGCATGTAAATACACCCACCAGAGCTGTGAATAAGTGGCCCACACCACCAAGGCCTTGGGTTAGGAGTTCAACACCAGTTCAGATCTGATGCACAGAATGGTCCAAAGTTTTAGTAGTTTTAAACTTTTGGAGGCCTAGAAAATAAATAATCTGAGTATGCATGAGAGTGAGATGAGGAGACTGACTTCTGTGCATTAAGTACAGACCTGAACAGGACAGAGAGAAACATGGTCAGCATGGCCAGAAACTCTAAATCTCACTAATTAACACGTTGCACCTCATACTTATCTTAACTTGTACACAAACTGAAATGTCAAAGCGACATTTGGTGGTTTTCAGGGGGGGGCAACATGCTAGATTTATATCTTGGTGAACCGCAGCGAGGAGCAGTGACTGTGCAACGGCTTCCAGTCCGAGTCTTGTCGACTCATGCAGGTTGCCAGGTTTGGTACCAACACGCTTGTACGGCGACCAAAACCGCCGACTATATTTACCGACGGGGCAACAGCTGGAGATGTTGCACAGACGCACTGCCCTGAGGGATAAACTGCTGTTAGTCAAAAAATAGTTACAGCATATAAAATCACAGAAAACCACTACGCTGATTTATAGATTTCCTCCAAGTTAAAAGCATGAGATGTGTTAATACAGTCATCTTTAGAGGTGTCAGCCAGGCTGCTGCAGACTTTATGTGAGGCTAAATCTATCCTGACAAAAGCACGACATTAATATCTTATCAAATATGAACTTGTTAGCAGCAGTTACCACATATACAGAAGATACAAAGCATTAGAGTCATGTTTCTGGCCATCTTATGAATAGAAGTCCGATATACATTAATATTTCATATTATATTTCTTCCTTTCTAGCTCCGTTTCCGTTCTCCACTGACTCTAGTAAAGGAATATAGAGCCGGGTAATAATTATCTGTGGATTTGTCACTATCAGAGACGTCTTTAACACAAAAATATTAAATATAGCATCTTTAAAATCCCTAAAATACAAATCTGCTCGTTTAGGGAAGCATCTAATTTGTCTTTTTCCTCTGACAGGACAAATCTAGAATGAAAAACGTCCAGCATGTAGATTAAGCAGCATAGACATATATACATAGACGCCTCATTGTCACTGCGTTATGTTAACGCGTCCGCCATATTGGATGTGGCAGATCTGCCGGTAAACTAATACACGGAAATGGACTAAACTTCATAAAGCGCCTTTCTACAAAGTTCTTTAAGTTAATGCCTCTTATACACCCATTCACACACACACCAATATATCTAGGGAACAAACAGGCACCAAAAACCACGTATGTAACTTTTAAAGTGATGATTATAAATGTTTACTCCTTATGTAGGCACCAAACCAACGTATGTATTTTTCTAATGCTGAGTGTTTACAGCTACTAATTTGTGTAACACTGTTACTGTGATGATAAATATTAAAATATTTATATTTAACATTTAATCTGTGTCTAATATAATAATAATAACCAGATCCTGAAATGTACAGTAGATGTGACATGAGGGTTTTCTGAATAAAGAGCACTAACGTTTATATTTAATGGATTTTGATTTTTATATTCACATTGATGAACACATATATCATAAGTTAAAAACCTTGGTAATGAATACTCTTGCACAGCTTTTTCCATGCGTTGCCACTCTGCAACTTAAGGGTGGTGCTCCACTTTGCCACATGCAAAAATGGCATCGACGCCGACGTACGATTCAGCTACAATGCCTCGTCTACTTATATATGTCTATGATTAAGCTGCAATTGTGGATTGCAACCCCCTCGCTTCACCCTCTCCTATCACGAAATGGGCTGAAAAACAGTATCTAGTTACTGTATAAACATGACGGCTCGACAAGGTGGATTCCATGAAAAGAGGCTCATTGTAAGGTAACAAAACACTCTGAATCTTTAAAAACAGGATGAACAATATCATCACTGGTGGACTTTTTTAAAGAAGGGTGGGGTGATTTTAAAGACAAAAATAACTGGATCCGACTGCGATTGGCTGTGATAATTACCGTGTGCTGCAGAGCGTTTATGAGCCATACTGTTAAATCAATTTGCTGCGCCACAGATACCGGGCTCTAATGTTATAGAAGTTAATTAGAAGTACCATTTTCTCACATGCACTGGAGCGCCTGGTTCATCTCTGAGCATAAGCCGCTCTCTGCTCATCGCGAATCACATTAACACGCCTGTTAAAGTTCAGGGCTTCGTATTAGCTACCTTGTCTTTCACCTCTTCACGGGTTTTATTAGCACACATGTGGATCTCCGGGTCCTGGAGCGGTTCTGCACCTGTGCAATGTTTGCAGGACTAAAAACTCCAGTGTGCCATTATCTAAACAGAGCAGGCAGAGCGGCCCTGAGGTGAATTGCTGCACAGCATGTTACTGATTCATAGTCAGCAGGAGTGTTGGGGAGGTCGGGGTTCAGCCTTGCAGGTAAGAAAGGGGAGTATAGTTAGCAGGCTTAAGGAAACTGGATGTTACAGTGTGTGTGTGTGTGTGTGTGTGTGTGTGTGTGTGTGTCCTCTCAGGAGTGACTGTTTACATCAGATTTAATTGGTGACCTCAGGGTGTACCCCACCTCTCACCCTAACCCCATAAGGTGCTTCTAAATGTGTAGACATGTTCAGGGTTCCCACGGGTGCTTGAATTCCTTGAAAATGCTTGAATTTCAATTCAGTGTTTTCAAGGTTGTGAAAATGCTTGAATTTTTTGTGAAGTGCTTGAAAATGCTTGAAATTTGTGTGATGTCTATCTCAATAAACCAAGAGAAAACAAAAATGTTTCCTAAGCGGCTACGCGCTTGATCCGATGCCTTTACATGCAGAACTCAGTTATCATACTCGCTTGGTGTTCTGCAGAGAAATAACAGTAGACTACTATCCACACCTGTTGGTCACTGTTATTGCGCTATGGTAGTTACACAATACACCGCTCACAAGCTGAGAATACAAGCCAATTCACAATTAGTTAAAAATCAAAACAGTCAATCTACCACCATATGAAATAATGCTAATTAGACCCATATTATTATGCCATACAGTGGCACCGCTGCGCCTCCCATGACCATCATGGCAAACACAACTAGTAGGCTACCTATTTAAAGGTGCTGGAAAAATGGAAAAACTGGTGCTTGGAGGTGCTTGAAAAGTGCTTGAATTTGTTCATGAAAAAGGTGTGGGAACCCTGTATGTTTTTACGAGGGTGTATTATTTTGAAAATTGGCCAAATTCTAACACGGGTTGCTTGCGACATCCGTCAAAATAAAAGCAGCCACGTGTTCCCCACAAGGCCGAGCTGAGGCTTCACTTCTGAAACCCACCACAGCAGGGCCGGTGGGGTTTGAAACATTCACTAGAATGTCAGCGTATAGCTCCGTGGCCGGTGCATTCGAACAGGATGCGCCGCAGGTTTTCCAATTTATTTGAGGGGGTGTAGTCAGTTTTGGCTGCGATGCTGCAGGCATGGCTTGTTTTGGAAATCGCTGCTGCCAATCAGACACTTGGATCAGGGTTTGCCTCCACAGTCAGCCTGAAATGTCTCTGAGAACTGAGACTATCCAGCTGGATTCATGGACTAAACTCTGATACTCTACCTGTTGTGTTCTGGCTTTGTTTATTTCATGTAAGCAGCTACAAATTTTGGTGGCAAGCCAGCTGAGGAAGGCTTCAGCTCTGTGCGACCCTGATGAAGCAGTTACAAAAGTAGAAATAAGATCTTACTGTGTCCGGCTGAGGCATGAGTTAGCAGACATAAACTGTAACATTCATGCTGATATTCTGCCTCTGTTCAGACGTTACAGCGCTTTGTTGCCTCTCTGCTCTAATGGCTTTGGATCTTTTGATTTTCTCTGGATGCATTTCTTCCCAACAATGACTGGAAATAAAAGCCTAACATCGGGCTGAGTGTGTGCCATCGTTATTGACCATCTTTATTAGCGCGCCGTCTACCCAAAAAACCATTACGGAGAGAGGAGAGTGATTATGTATCCTCTAATTGCTTGTCACATTTAGCAGGCACGACGAAATCACAATGTATTTTTCTCAGTCGGGCTAATGATTTAACCATTGTGTGGCACACGGTAATCAGAGGACACGTTCACAAACACGCTGGAAAATCTTGAAAAGTACAAGAATGTTCCCTCTGTGCAGCCGCACGTCAGCAATTAAACAGCATAAAAACCAACTCCGTAATTGTTGTGAGTAAGATCTCTCGGCTATTAAGGCGTTATGAAAGTGTGTGAAGCTGGCTTTAATGGGAAGGAAGGGAGAGACACGGCGCTAGGAGGCGAGATGAAGAGGAGAGACGAGGAGGGGAAGGTGAGGCAACGTGATGCCCCTTTTGTTGCGGCTCAGAGAATGGGATATTTTATAACCTGTGGCTGCACGGCGCACACAAAGAGTCACCGGGAGCTCGTTGAAACATGATTATCCAGATCTGTCTAGCGTGCACACACACGCAACATCTACACACACACGCCTGCACGCAACATCTACACACACACGCCTGCACGCAACATCTAAACACACACGCCTGCACGCAACATCTACACACACACGCCTGCACGCAACATCTACACACACACGCCTGCACGCAACATCTACACACACACGCCTGCACGCAACATCTACACACACACGCCTGCACGCAACATCTACACACACACACGCCTGCACGCAACATCTACACACACACGCCTGCACGCAACATCTACACACACACGCCTGCACGCAACATCTAAACACACGCAACATCTACACACACACGCCTGCACGCAACATCTACACACACGCAACATCTACACACACACGCCTGCACGCAACATCTAAACACACGCAACATCTACACACACAGGCCTGCACGCAACATCTACACACACACGCCTGCACGCAACATCTACACATACACACGCGCCTGCACGCAACATCTACACACACAGGCCTGCACGCAACATCTACACACACACACACACGCCTGCACGCAACATCTACACACACACGCCTGCACGCAACATCCACACACACACGCCTGCACGCAACATCTACACACACATGCACGATCGCAATTTTAACATTTTCTTGTTTAATTCTACAAACTCCTCAGCCGCCCGTTAAGCAAATATTTGCAAAAAAACAAAAACAAGCAGCAACATCGTGATTGGTTTGTGAGTGTAGCATCCCGCAGGGAGAGGAGGGAAGTTCCTCGGAGTAAGGAACAATGTTGTCACCAGGCACAGAGCAATTAAAAAGGAAAAATGTCATTACCAAGTGAAACACTGCTACGAGGGATCCTGGGTGAAAAGCATTAATTATTAAGATTCATACTCGGGGATGTGAGTAGCAAATAAAAGCGGCAGCCTCAAAAGACGGCGTGTGATTTTCAGCTCTGAGAATCTGTCCTACAAGGACAGTTGACACAAAAAGCACTTAGCAGTCGGACGCTCTGTGGTTCCCTTTGTTTGTCTTCCTACAAAACGATTTACTGTGACTTTCAAAAGTCCAAAAGCTATGTGCGGGTGGTGCACACGACATCCCGCAGTCAGCCTGCCAGGTATATATATCGTCACATTTTCCATCCCTGGTACCATTTCAAATGATGAAACGTGTCAACATCTTGGAGTGTAACATAAACTCCAGGCATCCAGAGCACAGTCTGGTGAGCAAAAGGCAGGGGGGGGCATTTGTTGGTTTGCGGATGAATCATTCAGAGACAGCAGTGCGGCAGATTAAATGTTCGAGATTCTTACATCAGCGAGACGAACACGCGCTCGGCATTTTATCGTTAGAGCGAGGGATGTTTGAGATGAGCTGCGGCGATACGGCGGTTCGCAGCAGACAGAGGGACACTCGTGTTATTGTTAAGCCGGCGGTTTGATGCTATCAGGCGTTAATGTGTGAGGAATGGAAAACAGAAGTTTCTCGCCAACATTCCAAAAACCTGAATTGATGACTTTTAAAAACTTCTGGAGAGACGCGAGGAGAGGAATGTGTCATCATTTTTGGGGGAATGCATCGCTCTGCTTTCTTAGCAGAAGACTGATGTGGATTTAATCTCACTATATTTTGTGGAGAGAATTTATTATGAGCTTGGCAGACAGCTAACCTTCGCCGAAAGAGGAAAAACCTGTGGAAAAAACTCTTATTTCAACGCTGTGGCTCGTTATCAAACCAGTATCCAGCTAAATGATGAAGATATAAACGTCTCTGATGTCCAGCTGTCGCTCATCAATAATGGAAGCATTCCCTGAATACTCATTATACTATTTTTACACTTACACTGCTTAAATATGACTGCTTTAGAAATAACACGTGACCCTCCGACTGCAGGCTTAGCAGCTCTGTTAAACATGTCATGGAACTACAGCATGCACGGAGTTAGAAGGTAAAAATGCAACTTTCAGCTACTCAAGGTGATTCGACACGACATACCTAGTCATACACTGATGGAGCCAATGATGGCATTGGCTACCCATGCACGGAGCTAATTCATTCACACAGCCTTCGGGAGCATGTTGGGGTTCAGTGTTTTGGCCGAGGACACGAGGAGCCGGGGATCGAAACCACCACAGCAGTATTTCACGAAATGCTGTTTTTCAAACATTGATCACAAAGGCAGCAAATGATCAGATGCAAATGTAATCAGTGAAAACAACTCAAACACAAAGCGGACCATCCTGATCCTCGTCACTGCACGAACTCGCTTCAGTGTAATGAATGGCGCATGTTCCACAAAACCCGATCGTTGGCCAGCGTCCACAAATTCAGGATACCGGTTTCCCTCCATTTGTGGGAAAGTTTCATTCATTAAAATAGAAGAATTTCACACTACGAGTCCTCGTGATAACTGAACTAATTTAGCACCGTCTACAGCTGGAGGGAGATGTGAGAATAAATGATATTCACCTGCACAGCCACTTGCATAAAGACCCCGAAGCTGCTGTTGGAGAATTTTTCCAATTCATCATTTAAAATTCAGTAACTCAAACAACAAGTCCAAATTCAGGAGGTCTCGTTATGCAGGATGAGACAGCGAGGACTTAAAATCACTCACATGTGGCTTTTTTATAAATTCCTGTTTACAAGTTTCTGTAAACTGACATTAATTGATTTTTTTTTACGACTTGTGGGAAACACAATAAAGTGTAAACACACCACTGACATAAAGTTCACCGCCTTGTAACATTAGCTCGAGTCTGGTCTCCACCACGTCCTGGGAAAATGTGTCTTTAGCTGCTAAATCAGGTGTGTCAAACATACGGCCCACCGAAAGGTTCAATGCAAACCAATGGACTTGCAGATATGTAAGTTTTAGTACTCACTGTAAAAATTAATAGGTTGAATGGTTCATTCATCGTAAAAAGTAAAAAGTTTGCATTTGTTGTTACACAGAATACTTTTACTGGTCTGGCCCATTTTCGCTTAAACTGTGTTATATGTGGCCCGTAAACTAAAATGAGTTTGACACCCCTGTGCTAAGTGTCCACATCTGCCATTTGGTGCTGAGAAGGTCGAGTTCAGAGGCTTAAGCGGAGCGTTTTACACCAAAACAACAGCCCTTAAATGATGGAAACAGGGCTGATGGGAGCAGTGAGGGTGAATCAAGACAGAAAAACCAAAACAATGAGCTGAAAGATGCTAAAACTGCAGGTTTGTGTGATCCTCTGTGGTTTAGTCACGACCTGTCATTATATCTATTGTTAATATCAAAACGTTACGAGATGAAGCTTCTGTTGGCCGGTTCTGTTTTCAGGTTCGAGATTTTAAAAAGTGTGACATCCAGTGTGTCACCTGGAAAATGACTCGTTCCAGAAGAATAGGATCACACGTGCAGAGAGAGACACCTCGTCTCATCACAGACACAGACACAAAGCGGAGAGTAGCTCTTTTACTCACACTGAGTGTATTCTTGTAGCAGGGCGAATTCAGCCGGGGTCAGCGTGACCCATTTGTCCTGGCTGCTCATCGTGTTCAGACCTGGTCTCTCCGTCCACGAAGCATTCCCCGGGCAGCGACTCACACAGCCGGGCGTCCCACGCTGGAAAAAACAACAACAACAACAAGACATCAGATGACCTGCCACATTAACACATACAGACCTCTCTCTCTTTTTTATTTAATGACAAAGCAGGTTAGACACTGGAGACGACTGTTTCTGCATCAGATGTATCAAAACTGATATTCTGGATGTATCATATTCCACCGTTTTCCAGCCTCTTCCTCTTTCTGCAGCTGTCGTTTCAAGGCCGACAGCCAAAACGTCCCTTTGTCTCTTGATCGCCGTGTTTCTTTTTTTTCAACATTGTTGCAAGGACTTGACATTTCAGGCATTGACATTCATGTTTGTCAGCCAGTGTACGATGAATCCAGAGTGCAGGCTAGAAACCGATGGAGACCTTTAGAGAAAGTTAAAAATGTAAAAACTAAATGTCTGTTTTTTGTAACTGGAATTTATTTATGCCTGTGCAACATAAAAAAAGTCACAAAATGCCTCTGTGATAATTAAACCCTCAACCCAGGAGGAGTGTTACGGCTACGCTCTGTTAAACAACATAATGTGACATTAAAAATGTCAGTGCAACGTCTGGAGAAGTGGATATATTACCCATCATCCCATTCACTTTGTTTTTTTTAAGCTTGATTTGATTCTATTTTCAAAGCGCTAAATCATAACTGAAGTTATCTCTGGCCCAGGCCGTGCAACAATTTCCACCATGAGCAAGCACCACTACTACAACACTTTGTTATCTGTTGATAAGAACAAAGGAGGCTGTGTGGAAACAGCATACGGGAGTGACGTATGTTCATTTCTTTGGAGGAAAAAAAAAAGAAAAGCCCAACAAAACAAAATCCCCAGAATCCTTTGCCAGGCTCGGCTGTTTGGCTTGGAGTGAAGCAGCGTGAAATGTTTGCAACAAGTGGACGGGAAGTGGGTGAATAATAATAATAATAATGATGATGATAAAAAAAAGCCTAATTTGGGCATTAAAATCATTCAAAGCTGCTTTTCAAATGACCTCGCATCAGCCCCGGCTGGTTGCTATGATGACAACACGATCCAGTTCGAGCTACATCATCATCAGCCTCTGTGGGCTGGTGTTTTTGAACCGAGTCCAAATATCTGGTGTTTGGTTGGAACCTTTAGTGTTTAAAGACAGAGTGATGAACTTCAGCAGAGGCAAAACAAACCGGGAAATCAGTCGAATAAATCACCAAAAACATGCGTGAAAATTTGAATTCATTTCAGCTTTTTTTAACGTGTTTGTGTTGTGTAACCACGGCGCAGGAGGAAAGCCCGTCACATCAGAGGGTGGGAACATGAAAAAGCCAAAAAAGCGTCAAGCTGTAATTTCAGTTCAACACGCTGTCACCGATTAACAGCACGACACCGCGGCTCGGCTGTTTGTTTGCCCTCCGGTTCCTGTCTAATTGTTGTGTAGGTGTCACTCACATCTGTGTGTGTGTGTGTGTGTGTGTGTGTGTGTGTGTGTGTGTGTGATCAACAAGTGGACTCATGCGGAGGCTGAATGTGTGTGTAAATACACACATGAAAGTGTTTTTCAGTTTTGGATTTGTGTGAATACACGAGCATGCACATGCACTCTCCAACAAAAGCAATATAAGCTTCATTATTATTATTAATTCGCAGACAACACAAACACACACACAGTGTTTCTATGTTAACACACTGGCTGCGTGGGAATCAGCCTCCCTCGCATAAACTTTGATCTGCCGCTGGAGAAACTGCAAAACGGCGCCGTCTTGTTTAATGTTTTGCACCGACGGCGAGAAAAAAAAGATAATAAAAAAGGAAGCGATTGTTATTTTATCTTAAATCTCGGCGATCCCGCCTCTAATATCACACTGATGTGTGCAGTGTGTTCCTGCTGTGCACTGCAATCCTCCTCTCCTCTCCTCTCTCTCTCTCTTTCTGGTGTTGCCTAACTGCAGTGCATCCTCACTCCTCAACACTCCTGGCTTTGCATCCTCTCAACAATCAAAAAATTCACATCTGCACAAACGTTATCACGATCGGCCTCGTTGTCATTCATGCGTCCATGTGCTGACACCACGGCGACAGAAGATCTTAAGCTGAAGACACTGCTGACACGCACACACACACACACAGATACAGTAAGGTAGCTGCCACTGCGACATACAGCACCATGAATGAGATGCGATATCAACATGCCGCTCACCTGCTGCTGCAGAGCTCAACCAGCCAAAGAGAGAGTGGATGGAGATGGAGATGGAGATGGAGAGTCCTCCAGCCAGATGTTTTCAGATGAAGCTCCTCACAGTCACATTCCTGCTGTATCCTCCCTCTGGGTGCTCCTGTCAACTGCAAGGCAAAGAGGAGGAGAAGAGGAGGAGGAGGAGGGAGGGGGGTTGTAATTATATGTAACGTGAGTGGATGAAAGAGAGAAGACGAAAGAGCAGCAGCAGCAGCAGCCCTCTGCGCTGCATGCCAGTGTATGAGTATGTGGATGGTGTTTGTTTTTCTCCGGCGGTGTCTGGTCAGAGCAGCATCGCTGGGGATGTGGAGTGGTGAGAGAGAGAGAGAGAGAGAGAGAGAGAGAGAGAGAGAGAGAGAGAGAGAGAGAAGGAGGAGGGGGAGAGCACCAACGCCGCTCTGCCTGCAATGATCAGTTTCCATACTCCCGCTTGCTCACGTCACATCCCTCCATCCCTCCCCTCAGTCACTCCATCCCCTCCCTCCCCTGAAAAGAAGAAGAAGAGGAGGGGGAAGAGAAAAAAAAGCCTGGAGGTCCTACGCTCTTCTGCTTTCTCTCCGTCTTTCTCATCACTACTCGCCACCTCCGACCTCATCCTTTCAAAAGAAATGAACAGAAAATAAACATCTCCACTCCTCAGCCGCTGTGGCACGCATCAGCCGGCTGCATTAGCATTCAACGCGACGGGCGGTAAGTGCGGCAACCTGTGGGATATCCTCCATCTCCAGAGGGGCCGAGAGAGGGCGGGGAAAAAAAAGAGCAAGGGAGGAGAGGGTGGAGGGGAGGGGGGTGAAGAAGATGATAAAATGGGGACAAACAGAGACAGAGAGAGGAGTGAGGATGATGCAGGAGGACAGGAGGTGGAGGAAGATGTTGTTTACTGCCGACGCAAAGAAGATTTGAAAGCATTCATATAGAGAGTGCACGGCCAGTAAAATACAGATTCAAAAACCATGGCTGTGGCTCCAACATGACTCCTTACAGTGTGTCGGAGTGAATTCTCAGTGTGAAATCGATGCATG
Organism: Collichthys lucidus; assembly: GCA_004119915.2. Classification (NCBI taxonomy): domain Eukaryota; kingdom Metazoa; phylum Chordata; class Actinopteri; family Sciaenidae; genus Collichthys; species Collichthys lucidus. The sequence continues at coordinate 29,992,508 of CM014091.1, forward strand.
TGTTGCGGTTGGAGTGCATGGGGATATATGCGTAGCTCTACAGAGCATACACACTCATTTCTGCCTGCTGTGTGTATACCCGCCTTCAGACGTGCATCATTCAGTCCATCCACCTTCCCCACATATGCCTTATACTGACCTGACGTGTAACGTTCTATTCAGAAAGTAGATCTGCCGTGGTTACCATGCACGCAGTGATAATAATTGTGTGTAATAATAATACAATGTGCACACACATGTAAAGCAGCTGTGTAATGTTGTTGCATGTACGGCCTGGGAGGATGATATACTCCAGAGAAGTCCAGAGAAATTGTAGAGACAGTGTCTCATTTTGTGTATTTTGCTCAGTTTTTAAACATGCATCTGGATGATGCAGAAAAAAGTTGAACCACTGGACACTTCTCGCCCTCAACTGTCACCATTTTGTGTACGTAGCAGAAGGGTAACGAAAATGGTGGCTGAGGTTTGAGCTGAAGCGGCGGCCTTGATTATTGCAATATTCAAATGTAAGTTGTAGATATGTTTTAAATTTATATTTTGTCAGTCAAATGTTCCAGCGACAAGAAAAAGCGTTAAAATGACTTCATTTGTATAATTTATTAGTTTTTTTAAATGAAGGTGCAGCTACTTGAGATAATTACGTTCATCCATCCAAACAGTGTCATCGACATTTTAGACGTTTTGCCGACACTCTTATCCAGAGAGAGAGATGCATGATGAGCACACGTGTCGAAACCAGCTCAGATTCTTTAGGTGGCCGCGGTGGAAGTCAATCAATCAGATCAATAGTAATGAAGGAGAGTTAGAGCCGCGGCATCGGCACATGGGCTGTAAGAAATCTTTCCAGTTAGCACACAAGAGATCATACAGATGAAGAAAGAGCAAAGAAGTAAGAACAGAAGAGGAAATTAAAATGCAAAGACGTTTTAGAAAATCTGATTATTAAAAAGATGCAGAGCAAAGCTCACATTAACATTAAACAGATGTATAAAGCAGAAAAATCTATAGAAAAATGAATATTTATAACAACAACAATCATTTAAAAACCACAGTGTATACACTCATATACTGTAAACTGACTTTGCTTATGAACATACAGATATTGTATACACAACATGACACACGACAATATAAAGAAACTAGTTCAGTCAACTGAAGAAGAAAATACAGAAACTCTGAGATCCTTAAGTCCTTATAAATGTTACCTGGTAACACAGTTTAGTTTATAAATGTGATTTCTGGGAGACAGGGTTGCAAAAAGCAAATTAGTCGTTCTTGTGTTTTGATTCGTCAGTTACGACAGAACAGAATTAAAAAATTAAAAAGCATGAACTGTTTAACTTTGTCAAATGTGTTTAAATTGTTGGGATGTATAAAATACTTTGTAAAATTAAGTGCACATGTCTGTCCAACACGCACACACAAACCAGTTTATTTCACAGGTATAAATAAATCAGTGTCATCAGCATAGAAGTGGAACTTTATGGCATCTAGCTCACTGATGTGTTTTTAATAGTTTTTGGACAACTGTGGAGCTTAGTGGCACAGAGGAAAACAATATATCAGACTTTGGATACACCAGAAGTATCCTTTAATGATGATCCAAAATATTTAGGACAGGAAACAAGAACAGTAATCACAGATTCTTCAGCATAAGAGCAAAATTAACCTAATAAATAGCAATAGGCCGAGTATAGAGCCCTGTGGCACTCCAAACATTACAGTGGGATTATGTGAAATATGTCTTCTTTCTACTGTGGTTGTTTTAGATTTAAAAGAACTTTATGTATTTATTGTAACAAACATTGACTCAGGCTGCAAATCCAGCCCAGTTTTATGTATCGTTAGCTGTCCAAACTACAATGAACTAATTAATATAAAGTGTTGCTCAAACACATCTAAAGACGATGCTATTTATACATGGGTCATTTTAGGCTGTTTAATCTTAGACTAATGCTGTATACAGATCATGTTTTCATTGTCATATTCTCCACTTCACAGCTCATGAGCCAGACATTTAACTTCCGGCTAGTGGAGCTGCTGTGCAGTCTAAATGTCTAAACGCTTTGCAGAGCGTATGTTCACAGCGAAAGCCTTCCGCAGGAGACATAAAGGTTACTCAGTAACAGTCTCTGCCCTGCTGTTCTGCCTTTCAAACAAGGCTGCGAGGTTCAGAAAGGTCTTGGTTATGATCGAGCTGCTTCTTGAAACCAACCTGATATCTTCAATTCATTGACCAGCACCACCTTTAGATAACCTTTACATCGCTCGCACCTTTTCACACAGCCCTCGGCCTACAGGAGCCGCCATTCAATCTGACCCGCAATGCCTCAGCGTGTATCGAGTTTCATCAAAGATCGCGGAACAATGACCCAGATATGGGCGGTGTGTGTGTGTGTGGGTGGAGGGTGGCTGACCAGTGCGCCGATAACGTTTGTGTTTTAGTGCTGCCTCCAGGCCGTCTGTGTCGATCATGGGGTAGTTTACATTTGTGTCGGCGAGGCGATGACAGTTAAAGTATTGACACATCCGTCACATGTGACTGGCCACGGGCAACTACAGGACTGGATCTGAATATTTAGATTATATTCAAATAAATATGAACTATTAAACATTGTTTGGATCGGAGGCAATGAGCTGCAAACACTTTGCTGACATATTACCACCTTATAAAGTTGTAACAGTGAGCGTGGTAGTAAACAGCCGACACAGAGCTACATGATCATTCATTTAAAGCTCCGAGCTCTGGTTTGCTGTTCAACAACTCCTGAGGGAAATATCTGGCTCTGTTAAATGCTCCACTATGTTTACCAGCAAGTCACTAACTGCTGTTTGGTGGCAGTCAGGTGCTGCACAGTGAAGTTACAAAACAATGAGCTGGAAAGATGCTGAAATGCTTCATAACGCTGAAGAAAGCTGCAGATAATTCTCTGTGGAGTTATGACAAGTGACTCCTTGTTCTTATTATGAGAAACTGAAGCTTTAATATTGAAATAAAAACGTATGGTTGTTATTGTGAAAGTGCATTTAAACTTAACCAAGCAAACTCACACACTGAGGAAGACTGGGAGAGGTTGAAAGCACTGGAAAAAAGATAGTAAGCAGACCTTGATCTATTATCATCATATATAATGAATATGTATATTCTTATTAAAGTAGTAGTAGTAGTATCTGTAGCAGAAGTAACAGCAGCAGCAGTAGTTGTAACAGTACTACCTGTAGCAGAAGTAGCAGCAGTAGCAGTATTGGTAGGAGTAGTAGCTGCAGTAGCAGTAGTAGTACTACCTGTAGCAGTAGTAGCAGCAGTAGCAGTATCGGTAGGAGTAGTAGCAGCAGTAGCAGTAGTAGTAATAGTACTACCTGTAGCAGTAGTAGCAGCAGTAGAAGTATTGGTAGGAGTAGTAGCAGCAGTAGCAGTAGTAGTAATAGTACTACCTGTAGCAGAAGTAGCAGCAGTAGCAGTATTGGTAGGAGTAGTAGCAGCAGTAGCAGTAGTAGTAATAGTACTACCTGTAGCAGTAGTAGCAGCAGTAGCAGTATTGGTAGGAGTAGTAGCAGCAGTAGCAGTAGTAGTAACAGTACTACCTGTAGCAGAAGTAGCAGCAGTAGCAGTATTGGTAGGAGTAGTAGCAGCAGTAGCAGTAGTAGTAACAGTACTACCTGTAGGAGTAGTAGCAGCAGTAGCAGTATTGGTAGCAGTAGTAGCAGCAGTAGCAGTATTGGTAGGAGTAGTAGCAGCAGTAGCAGTAGTAGTAACAGTACTACCTGTAGCAGTAGTAGCAGCAGTAGCAGTATTGGTAGGAGTAGTAGCAGCAGTAGCAGTAGTAGTAACAGTACTACCTGTAGCAGTAGTAGCAGCAGTAGCAGTAGTAGTACTACCTGTAGCAGTAGTAGCAGCAGTAGCAGTATCGGTAGGAGTAGTAGCAGTAGTAGCAGCAGTAGTAACAGTACTACCTGTAGCAGTAGTAGCAGCAGTAGCAGTATTGGTAGGAGTAGTAGCAGCAGTAGCAGTAGTAGTAATAGTACTACCTGTAGGAGTAGTAGCAGCAGTAGTAGTAGTATTAGTAGCAGTAACAGCAGTACCTACTAACCACAGTATTAGGAGTGGTATTAGTATTAGTAACAGTGGCCATGATGCAGCAATAGCAGTATCAGGAGTAGCGAGAGCAGTGAGAATAGTACCAGTAGTACTAGTAGCAGTATTTCTCTTTCTGTGCCATGTTTTGTTCTCAGAATTAGAAATGTCTAAAAGATCTAAACACGGTCTCATAGTATGTTCTGTCGTGCCCACACATGCATACATTAATTAAATTTCCCATCTCTTAACGATCTATATTTAGACAATAAGGCAAAATGTGAGATATTAATAGTTATTTCTGTTTTTCTGAGGGGGTTATTGTAGATATGTTTCTAATTAAAAAAGGTACTATAGCCGGTTATTTGCACACAGTTTATTGTCTGTCTCTCTCTGGTCATATTTACATTTTACATGCAGATGACACAAAAGCTGCACGACACACGTGCCCGTCACCGCTTGCATCATCTTAAATCCTGAGGTCATTATGCATGTGGGTCAGACATACTGCAGGCAGGTTAACGTAGCCACCGTGGTAACTGACTGCATCACAGTCTGCATCAATGAAAATTCAAATATAAACCTTTTGTCTCCGTTAATGGAGTGAAATGCTGCCAGTGAGTGCTGCTGTCCTGCCAAACATAAGAGTCAGAAATCTGTTTATGCCAAGTAGGTTTTCACAGAAAAATAGTAAAACCTCTATTTTAAAAAATGAATCACTTCTACACAGAATTCATGGAGCCTGACTGTAACTAACTAAATATAATAATATTTGAGAGTGAGAGACAGAAGAGGTGTCGGAGCCACAGAAACCCGGTAAAGGAACTGAGATTAACGACAATAGTGACTGTCAAAAAACACTCACAGCAAAATTAACACCATAAATCAGCACGACGACTTAGAATAAACAAAACAGGGCAGAAGAACTCATCACACGACATCACACGACCACCCGAACATCAGCACAGCATCAAGAAACGAAGGCGAGGACTCGTTACCTCAGTTTAACAAAGATATGGTGAACCCTTCAAAAATTAAATTGGTTATTATAAGATATAATACTTGTGGTTTTAAGTAGCAACTGTCTTTCTGCCCATCTATCTAATATTTATGAGCCTCTCTTCTGATTGGCTGGCTGTTGGATGATGCAGGGCCAGGCCAGGTAACAGATTATGGACATGTTGAGGGCGGTGACTGTATACAGAGGTCCTGACAGCTTGTTTAATACTGTGAAAGTTGTTTCACGGTATTTATAAAACACTTAGACTAGACCAGGGGTGTCCAAAGTACGGCCCGGGGGCCCGCACTCAGATTCACGCGGCCCAAAGCCTCATTTTTATATTATTTATTATTTATGGCCTGCTAGGATTGGTAGATTCTGTATGGTTGGTAGATTTGCCTTTGTTGGCCGACATAACAAAGCATTTGAACCTCTAAGGACATAACTGCTGGTGTTATATATCACAAAATATTACTTTCTGAATGATTTCATTCAATTTGGGAAACGCCACAATCTCCATGAGCTTTGACGGGACTAGAAAGTTTCTCCGTTGCTACTGTAGGTCATTACTAAGGCTCGGGCCACTTGCTGGAGTACCCAACTTTGTTCCATTACACATAAAAGTCTGCTGCTGTGACTGATTGTTTTTCTGGTATTAGTCAAGCCCCGTGTATCTCCATAGAAACGGAGATCAGAACAGAAATGGCGGAGAAATGTTCATTTTGATAGCAAATTGCCCCGAAACCCCAAATATATTTTATTTAAGTTGGTAATCGTTGTATAATCGCAATTTTACTTCAGTGGTGCTAACGGCCGCATCCCTGTCGTGCCAATAATGACGTTAAAGCACACCCTCTCGTGTAATATTGCTTAACAGTCTTGCATTACTCATAATACGTCATGTTTAGAATGAACATGATCTTAAGATTTATATCCACTTCATGCAAGTTTAACGTGGCCCTCTTTAAAAAAAGTTTGGACACCCCTGACCGAGACGTTCTAATTTATATAATAACAAAACAATCAAAACCAAATTTTGGACCGCTTGGTCGACAAACGCTGCTCAATCCTTCCTGCGACCGCTCTTCTCGTTGTGCGGCCGGCTCACATGTCACATACTAACATTAGGCCTCGAGCAGCAGTCGAGGAAAATGCATAATTTCGAGGGCTCGGCAGATTTGTGGTCAAACCGAACTGCAGTCATACATTAACCTGACAGTTTGTTTAATGGCTTTTTCATGAACAGTCTACAGTCTGCTGTGTTTTCTCTGAGGATCACACACACACACACACACACACGCCTGAAGCAGGCTTTTAATAACCGCTGGAGGTTGGAGATGGAAAAAAAAATGGTTTGCCAACAAAAGGATTAAATATTGTGAAAGCAGTCTCATTCATAACTGAACAGGACAGGTGTGTCCTTTACCAGTGACTATTCCTCATACTGTTTGTCCCGTCTGCTTGGAGACAATATGGATTACAACATATATTATTTCAGCAGCTACAGTTAGCTAATGTGAGCTCAGTTTGTTGGCTGGGCTGCCAGGCCACTATGGGGTGCCGTTTGTAAAGCGTCTCGCTCTGAAAATAACAGCAACATTTTGTGACATTTAGCTAAAAACAATGTTTAAAAAACTGGTTTGAATTTTTGAGAGTCACTTTTTTGCACATTTAGAACAATATTTGTGAACTTAGACATATTTTAAATATTTAAATCCAAATGTAAAATGTTACACCTAAATGTTAAATATAAATCTAAATGTTAAATATAAATCTAAATGTTAAATATAAATCTAAATGTTGAAGCTAAATGCTTCGAGTGAAACTAAATATTTAGCTACGGTAATATGCAAATTCAAATGCTGGTAACCATAAGTGCCAAAATAAAAGCTCGAGGAGGTCAGAGCGTGTTTATAGTGGCAAATAACGAATAAAACTCATCTTATCCGGGGAAATGGACTCTTGGATTTGGATTATCGTGATAATAACTACCTAGATGAACAAACACGTTTGGAGAAACTTTATTTGAAGAGTACTTAGTGTCACTTTTATGAAGGGTGCGGGACTTATGAGCTGTAGCCACTATAGCCAGCCACAGCCTCTATGGACCTAATGACAGAGGTGAAAAGACCAAAAGGGACATTGACGGAGGAAGCTAAGAGAAAAGGAGAGGGTGAGCGAACAAGAAGCAGCAACAAGAGTAAATGTTGGACTGACTTTTAGTGGTTGGTTAAATAAAATGCTGAAAGACAGACGCCAAGCTGGGCTGACTGCTGCTGGACTGATATCAGCTGCTGTTGGTGACCTTGTTGATGTTTGGCGGTCTTCACTAAAAGGAAAACAAAGATCATTCGTTCGACTTCCTGCTGGAGTTTAACTGCATTACACGGTTTGTTGATCTGATTCGTTCGTGTCCGTGATAGACGGTGACAGACTGACGGTTCATCCAATGACCTGCCGGGTATGAGCTGAAAGTGTTGAAAGCCATTTTTCAAACTGTTTCCAAAGAACGACTTTCCAGGTGGTTCTGTGCATATTCGAGAAGCTGGAACTATCAAATGTTTGGCACCTTCTGTATCAACTTATTGATTATTCAGCTAATTATATCAGACTCTGCATCACGTGTACGTAATACAGTCGTCAGTCGCTATAACGCGGTTCACCTTTCGCAGATTTTTTTGTGTAATTTTGCACGCTTGTTTTAAATTGTCTGAAGCTGGCAGCTATGTCTGCTGTTGTTGACCTTGCTGTTAGTAATATAATCATAAACACACATATTTACTATATATATATATTTATATATACACAACCTTCTGCTGTGAGCAGATGGGTTGTTGAATGAATAAATGCAAATCAACATCACAACTTGTGAGACCCAATCAAATCACCGTGTTACTCAGAAGAGCTGGCAACCACCGCGAAGCCCCCCACCTCTCGCCCCCGACTGTGACAGCAGAGTCCAAAGCACATATATCAATTCTACCCCACTTCTGTTGCTATAAATAGCAGCCTGAGTGTGGAGTCTAGTGCAGAACACCATGTATCATAATGGGAGCATTATGTAAGGTCCTGTCCTGTGCGTCTACTCTACACAAGCCGACCCTGGGTCTTCCTTTGGGGTGGGAGTGGGATGGAGGGAGGGAGGCTGATGCCTGCTAGGTAACAGACAGCTGGGTCTCCTTCCGTGATTCTACATCCTCCAGGCTGAAGCGAAGGAGCATTAAGAGAGAAGAAAGACTGACGCTGATGTAGAAACGTTTAAAATTAGCCTGTGGGCATCTGTCGTTTTTCAGGAAATGTCTCAGAGAGTACTAATAGGTTTTATTCCTGACTGCAGAGAACATAAAATGGCTTTTTACTTGTGTCAGTCCAAGAACTACATTAATATAATCATAGCTTACATGATTTTCTTTTTGGAGAAATCGTAACATGTCCTGGGATTAGGCTGATAAAGACTTTGTAAGGCTTCTTCTTTTTAAATATTTAAAGTCCAGCAGGAATGAAATTGCATTTCTTTGTGTGGTGCAGCGTAAACATCTGCCCTGCGTTCTCCTGTGACAACCGAAGGAGGTGAAATTAAAGTTTTCTATTTTTCGGTTTTACATTGATTCATCGGAGCAGAGTAGTTTTCCTTTGAGTGATATTCTTAAATGTGCAAGACCAAACAACCATGCTGCTTTCGACACTCCTAAGTACTCTTTAACTCTTGTACTTTGCACCCTTCTCTTTCTATTTCTTCCTTCTCTCCACAGGGTCCTGAAGCGGTATTTAGAGTTGCCAATTAACCTGTTAACTGCATGTCTTTGGACTGTGGGAGGAAGCCGGAGTACTCAGAGAACACAGAAACGCCCCGGCCACCGTGACGCCTGTTATATCCTGCAGACTGATTTATTTTAACATACTACAATACCCATGAGCCTCTGCTGATGTTGCCATGGGTGGATGTGGGCTGGTGCATCAACACTAATTGACTTTTTAATCCAAGAACCAGATAATTGTTAATCTTTCAAACTACTGAGTTAAACATGGATATGTCTTACAATATGTCTTGTAGTTCGTTACACTATTTTACAGTCCTAGTCTCAGAGAGAGAGATCTTGGTTTTCACTGCCTCATCCTGCCTTGGTCTTGGTCTTGACTTCATCTCGACCCCTCAAAGTCTTGGTCTTGTCTCAGTCTTGACTGCAACACTGATCCAGCCCGACCTCATTGCGTGTACATCTAAGTGTGTGTTTGCATGTTTGGGCACTCATGCATATGTGTGTGTGTGTGTGTGTGTAGTGGGACTCCTCTCGGTCCCCCTGCAGACAGTTGGTGCAGAGCACTGAACTATATTATCACAGCATGAATCACTGGAACATTCAGCTGCACTGAGGGAGCGGATCACATTTGTTCTTTGCTCTTCCCCATCTGCCGTGTAACGAGAAAAAGAGCAGACACACACACACACACACACACACACACGAAAACAAGACGTTCTAGCTGATGTGTGGTGTGTTTATACAGAGATAAAACCCATATCTGCAGACTTTAAACTGACAATCAGCTAAATCTCGCTTTTATTGTTCCCACATTTGATGTTGAACGCTCATCACTGCTGTATTTTTTAAACTGAGCTTTCCAGAGACTGCCAGCAAATCAGAGTTTCCTTATCGTGTCAGCGTTGGTGGTCATGTGTTCTCAGGTTTAATGGCTCCGGTCGAGTTGTTTTGACAGTCAGCCTTTCTCACCAAAACGTTGTTAATGCTTCCTCTGATGACGAACTGTTGATGATCATCATGTCAGTCCATGACCTCTGATCTAGAACTGTCAAACACGTGAACGTGCATCTTCCAGGTAACCTGACTGCATCAGAGGGTTTGTTACACAGAACCAACTGTGAAGTATTTGTTGGAAACCTTTTCAGCATTGGCATACTTCAACCAATTAGACCAGGGGTCTCCAAACTACGGCCCGCGGAGTGGCCCGCATAACGATCCCAAACAATCCCCCTAAACATGGCCTATTTTTCAAAATTGCATTTTCTTATTATAAAATATCCACACTTAATGATCAAGCTTGGCATTCTAATTAAAATCTACCTTATTTATGAACTATTTACAGTACTAGCTAGTTTTCTATCCCCTCACACAGGCAGGTCAGGGACGGCCGCGCGGTGCGGGAGGATCCCCTTGTGGGACCTCTCCCCGGCGCTGGCTGGCCTCCGCCGGGCGCATTTCCTCTCCGCGACTGTCGAATCGCAACGTAACGCAACTTTCACTTCCTCCCGCAACAAAAATGTAAAAAGCACCGCAACTTTAACCGCTTTTTTTTTTTTTTTTTTTACCACTATGACGTGTGCTGCTGCCTTTCTTGGCCAGGTCACCCTTGTGAAAGAGGTCTTGATCTCAATGGGTTTTTTTATCTGGTTAAATAAAGGTTATAATAATAAAAAAAATTTTTTTTAAAACCTCATGCAACATCAGGGATTTTAGGCCGCAACTATTTCAAAAAAGGCCTGTGAAATCCTGGTAGGACTGATGTCATTTCCGGTTATAGACTGACCCCGGCCCCCCATCACAAAAAGGCAAGTTGATGTGGCCCGCACCGAAAAAAGTTTGGGGACCCCTAAATTAGACGAATGAATGGATATAATGTAAACTACAAACTCTTACTGAAGCCAAGTCGTAAGAAGAGCGAAAAGCCTTCTGTGCTCTTCTTTCATCATAGACTGTATAAAACATGGACATAGTCTCCCTGACATTAACCATGTCGGGCTGGATGAAGCCTGGTTGCTTAAACAAGCTACCTATAATAACACCTATCTGTCAATCAAAGCGTCCACGCTCTTAATCCTGCATAACTTTAAGCCTTAATATAATGTGAACAGGTGAGTTGTATATAAATTCACCCTCAGTACAGTTGTCATGAACGGGGAAATTAGCTACAGAGACCAAAACTGTTTTTTGTACCAGGCTGTAAACATGTTTATTTCTGCTGTGAAACATGGGGACTTATGGAGACTGACTCACTTCTGGAGCCAGCCTCAAGTGGACGTTTGAGGAACTGCACTCTTCCACAGTTGAGAAATACTTTCCAGTTCTACACTAACCTCTTTAGCAGCTGCCATTGTTGTTTTCGCCTGTCCTTACTCATAAAACACTGACTGGTCTGTGGTTTGGAAACAAGGTTACATTCCAGGTGGATTACTTGCTGAGTCATGTTGAAATAAATACAAGCTGTAAGTGAATCCCTCAAACTCATCCCATGTTTGTTTTTTTACGTCATGACAACACTAAAACCAGGTGAACTAACGAGGGGAAGCACCATCCTGCATTCATCACTGACTCCAGCTACTGTAGCAGCAGCAGCAGTCGCCGGCACGTCAAAGGTGATGTTGTCTGGTGCGTTCAGGCGTTCACGGGTTTTCCTGACCACTGCTGATGTGAATTGTCCTCAACCCAGTGAGCAGAACACACATTTTTACGCTAACACAAGTGATGTGATGATATGGAACTGGCATGCGATTATCTTCATTCACATCTCGCGGGGAGCAGCAGAGGAGCTGCATTCCTCCGCCGTCTGGAGAGGAAGATTTCATCCTGTGAAAAGACTCAAAACTACAAGTACTGTCTGTGTAGAGCTTCCTCCTCTGACTCAGAAACTATCAACAAGACTAAACACCTCCATCTTACTGCACAGCCCAAATGTCATTGTTAGTTTCTGACCAACACAGGTGTCATTTTTCATGTTATGCAAGGAGCTAATGTAGTTGCACCCATCTGTGTCCATGTTGCACGTAAAATAAGGAGTGGTAAGGTGCATTGCTGTCTTGATGCAGCAGAAAACGATTGCATTATTGACCAATAAAAACCTGGTCCAAAGTCAACGGTGCAGTATTTGAAGGAACAAGACACAACAGCAGCTAATATTACTTACTAGTCCAGCAGCAGTCAGCCCAGCTCGGCGTCTGTCTTTCATTTTACCAAGCTCTAACCAACCAGTGATGTGCAGGTCCATGTTTGATCGACCCGCACCGACCAACGTTTTAAACTCACCCGCCCGAACTCGGACCGCAGCAAAAATTTGTGAAATATTGTACCCAACCCGCTTCCTGACCCACATTTTAAAAAAGTAGTCTATACTTTCTTTACCTCCTGTAGAGCTCGTGGCATCTTCGCGCCAGTTATTCAGCCAATAAAGTCTGTGTATTTCAAACGACTATATATAAACTTTATTTCAAACGACCCAACTGACCGCGACCCGAAAATCATTAAAAATATTGTTTGGTGACTCGTGACCGCGGGCGACCACGGGCACCAACCACCAAAAGTCAGTCCTAGATTTACTCTTTGTTCTCTTCCTAGCTCCAGTTCTGGCACGACACCGAGTGACCCGGTTGTCTAAACCTCCTCTGGTACAAGCTCTAACACTCCCCACGGTGCCCTGAGCTCACAGTCCGGGCAGCCCGGCTGACAAACTGAGCTAACAGCAGCTACAGTTGGCAGCTTGATGATTTGAAATCTGTTATTTTAATGTTCCTTTAAAAAAGGACACATTATTCAGGTAGTAAGTAGTATGGCTAAAACACACCTATGATTAATTAAACAATTACAAACCCTTCTGATTATGAGCCGTTTAACTAGAAAACCTAAAACCGCACAGTCCAGTTCAGCCCTGTTTGAGTAATGTTACAGTTTTTAAAGATTCACTGTTCATCTTCAGTAGGAATCAATCGGCTTGAGTGCCACAGAAGAAGAAAGCAGTGACGGATTATTACTATTTTTATCTTTTAAGTGTCACAGCTGAATTTAGAGGAAATCTAGAGATTCAACCGTCTTTGAAATTTATTATTAGAGCGTCATAACTTTAAAACAAATCATGCATAATTCATTTAAATGTGTCTGTGTTGTGTTTGGATTCTGTCTGTTTATTAATCAAACAAACCGGTGAACTCTGAGTCATCACACAGATGCTGTTTAAAAAGCAGCCGTGACGCTACCGAGGATGAAGTGACTGTTGGTTTGTTTTTATGCGAGCGAGCCCCGGCGAGATCTAATTCTCATCGACTGTCCCACTTGATCGTTTTTCTTGAGCGACGTTTCCTTGTTCCATTAAGCGAGACCCCCGGGGCAGAATTCCCTCACTGCCTATTAGAAGGATTTCATGTAAAAGGTGAAGGCCGTATCCGTCACGACTACGCTGGGATCAATACGTCAGCTTCTCGTGCTGCCGGTCGTTGGATCGCTTCAATAACCCGACACATCGTTAAAAAGCAAAGAGCAACAGCGGCAAGTGGAAACAGAAAGTGTAACAGGTCACAGGTCAGGAGTCTCATGTTGGATTAAACAGACTGTAGATAATGAAATGAAGAAATGAGATAATATATTTAGTCAGCTGACATGTTGGGAATTTCATATTAACTGATAAACACCAGCTTGGTTTGGCTGAGTGTAGCTGATCTTTAGAGTTTTTTACAGTTTTGCACAGAAAAGTCGAGTATGAAGAAGGAACACATTTAAATTTAAATGCATTAATGCGCGAGTCCTGTTTTAAGACCCATTTTAAGCCCATTTGTTTGACACCTTATTTTATCAAATGTCATAAATATATAATATATATATATGATAGTTTGCTGTATGCTAAGATATAAATTTAAAAACTAGCGTCTTTAAAGAACCACAGTAATATTTCTGTTTCACATTTTCTGGCATCAAGTGTCACAATATAACATAACATTAAAAAAGGTTGTTGGATGTTAAAATATAAATCTGTGGACAAAACAAACGAATGTTTCGCTTGCCACCAGACTCCATTAACACAAACAATTTTTTTTAACCACACAGATCAGAGTACAACTCACAAAATCATCTTTGTTGTTCTTATGAACCTGTCCTTTAAACACAGACCTCAGGTTTATAAAAGAACCACAGCAGTTAGTTTTCTTTCACAGTTTCTGGTATCATATGTCAGTTTGCTGAAATATAAATTTGCTTTCAGAGTCGCTCATTTAGGATCCAGAAGTGGAGAAAGACAAACGGCAAATGTGTCTTGCTTCCACCAGGCTCTGCTTTTTTTTTTTAAAGATTATTCTTTTGGCCTTTATTGATAGCACAGCTGAAGATAGACAGGAAGCAGAGAAAGGGGGAGTGACACGCAGTGAATGGCCGTCCGATGCGGGATTCGAACCGGGGCCAGCTGCAGCGAGGACTATAGCCTCCACACACGGGGCAGCGGCTTAACCCACTCCCACAAACTCGGCTTTTTGTTAGTCTGTCCACCGTTCCAACACATTTCTGCTAATCTCTGTAAACGTTAATCTTTATGTGAATGCATATATGTGTTTTTTTTTAAAGTTTGTAAAGAGTTTAATTCTCATCAGATGATTGGAAATGAGTTCCCAGATTCACATTTTATTTAACCGACATTTTGCTCTCTTCTCAGACCTGAATGCTTCTGCCGGTCCCTTCCCTGAACTCATTTACATACTGTAGCACGTTAAGCTTTGGGGTTAAACTAAGATTTAAGGTGAGCACAAACTTCCCCTCTCCAGCAGGTGAATGCGAAAACAGACGTCTGTCAAACTACCGCATCCAATTGAAGTAACAAGTGAGTGGGAGCTCAGTAAGTACTGTAACAGGTCTGAAGACCAGAAGGATGTGGTAATGTTTGGACAAACATTTGTGGATTTTGTCTGTATTTAATACATTTAAGCCGAAATTACTTGTTTCCTCTTTTTTTTTTAACTCAACATAAAGTTCATACTGACTTTCATAAATGTTTTACCTCATGTACTCAGGTCTATGTTTGGTTTCAGTCATGTTGTCGTCCCTTTTTCTGATGAATCTCACTGAGCAGAAACCATGACGATGATAAAACAGATTTTTAAATCATGAATGCAGAATAAAAACATTAATTTCAGTCATGATACTCACCTTTTCATGCTGCTTATTGATATTTCCTGTTGGTGAAGGAGGGTCAGCAGGTGAAAACACATTTCCCTTTGCATATGCTGCAGGAATAAAAGCCAGACCTCCTTTTTTTCACTGTTAGCATCAGCTTGGACAACAGAGACTGCATAGATTTAAACAAATATGATGGTTTTCAAACCTGTGAGCATGTTGAAGCTCTTAAGGTCCCAAACTGTGGCTTCAGGTCTTAATCAGTGTTGTCACAGCAGGTGGAAATCAGTGACATCACTGATTGAGACCTGAACAGCAGCTTCCTGCCCCGTGTGACTCACACCTGCAGGTTTAAGTTCCTTATATTTTAATAGCACACAAACACGTCTAAACGATCCCATTCTGCAATCACAGATGTTACCTGCACCTGTTAGGTAACACATTAGATAAGACGCGTGGTATTTCAGCTCTGAGCCCATCATAAATGCTCTGCACGTACGTACAGTATGGCGGTGCCATCTGCAGACCTGTGAATATGACACATTATGAATCTTCACGCAGCTGCTTCCGCTCCTCCGGGTTTTCACAAAAATCAGCGGTCATTTACATAATCTGCAATCTGTCGTGTTTTCAGAACGATTACGATGCGATTTCACACCGCCGCATAAATATACATGCTTACGTACGCGCGCCGCTTTCGAGGGAATGTCGTGTCACTTAGCACCGAGATAAAAACATAATTAGCAGTTTGCACAAACTCATCTTCATGTTTGAAGTTGTCACGTTGACTGTGTGTCGCCACACGAGTGTTTGTTTTGTCTTCAGGTGTCGTTTTATGACACAGAAGTGTTTTACAGCAGCATATTTAAGACTGGGACATGCTTAATACAGATATGTTTTAAATATAATATAGATATATATGCACATCCATGTGTGCAGCTGTCTCTGTGAAATGATCCAACATGCACATCTGTATACAGTGCATATAACGCTTATTTATTTTCTGAGATCACTGAAGCCTTATATATTAATCTTAATATATATTATTAAGTCAGATTTTACACTCACCTTACCAAGAAGCTTCCAGAACAAGTTAGTCGATTTCTTTCTACATAGATTATTACTCAAGGAAAAATCGCACACTCACACTAAATTAAAATATTTATAAATTACACATTTGACTTTTTTGCTTTTTTAAAATAAAAAACATCAGACTCATGCATGTTGGTTTTAGCTCGACTTCAGTACTCCAATAATCACGCTGGCCATTTCATTAGGTACACCTGTACGATCGACTTTAAATTCCACCTTTACAAAGACAATGTTCAGTTCTGACTGACGCTGCCAGAGAGGATACATTAAGGCAGTGGTTCTTAACTTGGGTTCGATCGAACCCTCGGGGTTCGGTGAGTCGGTCTCAGGGGTTCGGTGGAGCCTCCGCCCTGGAATTTTTTTATACCATTTGTTACAACAGACTGGCACTTGCCAAGGTGAAGCCACGCATATCTGAACTGGTCGCTCAAAGGCAACAGCAGAAGTCACACTGAGGTAAGTTGTTGTGAGTTCATGCACTGTGTTGGTTTTGTTAATTGAACAAGGTGATGTTAATGCACGGTTCATTTTGTGCACCAGTAAAAAAAATCATATTTTATTTTTTACTAAAGAAGGGTTCGGTACCTCCAACGAGGTACCACTGCATTAAGGTTTCTGTTTCTTCTTCAGGTTGTAGTTTGTAGTGATGTTTCTAATATTTTGGCCACCATCCATGAGAGGGTCGTGATATTAGAAACAACACCACCACAAATTACGACCTCAGTAATAAACATGAAGTAGATTTAATGTCTTTCTGCCTGAAACACAATGAGCTTCGTAAAAGTCATTTTGTGCATCATCATGTGAAGGTGTCACCTGTAAACGATTACAGCACCACCTGCTGTGGACTGTCTGTCACTCTGCACACCCTCCACCTTCCTGTTGTTTTTAAATTCTGTCTGGCCTGTGTGTGTTTTTATGAAATCAAACACGTCGAGCAAGATTACAAAAGTTTTATTGCAACGAGAAATGCAATACACTGTACAGGGCTGTGCAGGTCAGAGGTAAAATCAGCAGGTATCAGTCAGCGCAGCGTCAGCTGAGGTATTTGTTGCATAGTTAAAGGCAACACAAGTCACACAGCAGCTGGGTTTAGTTTGATTAGAGGCTCGATTAGCAGCATCTCTGTTAGAAAGTTCATTTCAAATAAAATCAGGAGATGTTTTAAAAAAGAAAAGAGACATGTCGACTCGAAAATAAATAAAAAAATCAGTCTCCTGTCGTCGACTCAGTCGCCTTTCTTCTTGATGCTGAGCAGCTGAGAGACGCTGTGCAGAGCCCAGTACAGCAGAGAGAGGGAGACAAAGGCCTGGACAAGACACACACACACACACACACACACACACACACACACACACACACACACACACACACACACACACACACACACACACACACACACACGCACACACACACACACACACACACACACACACACACACAGTCAGAGTCAGAGAGGCCTCCAAAGTGACGACGAGGACACCCTGTAGGCACTCAGAACAAATCCTGATTCAGCCGAGGTGACGATATAATGTGTCACTGAGCTCGACAGCTCCAGTTTGCATTACGTAAATGTGTTTTTAATGAAATTAGGATATCTGCCTGCAACTAAAGAGCATTTTCAGCAAGTGTTTTAATTCAGTGTATAAAATATCAGGAAAAAAGTATTTAAAAAAATAATGTTTAAATCACTTATTTTGTGCAGCTAACGCCCCAAACCTCAAAATATATTCAGTTTATGATCAGAGGAAGCTGAAAAACAGCAAATATTCACATTTCAGAAGCTTAAACCAGTCGAGTTTTAACATTTGCATGAGAAAATCATAATTATTGATCATCGAAATTGCTGGAAATAGCGTCTTATTACAGTTGCAGAACAGTAGCCTTTGAAACTTTTCCCCCTCACATATTTTTTAATCATTTAGTCATTAATTCTGCCATGTAATTATAGTATACCCTTCCATTTAATGAGGATAACCTCGTCATCCAGAGCTGCTAACGCTAAAACAGATCCAAAGTTTTAATGTCGGTTCCCTGTCGAGTCTGCACTTATTCTCACTTCCTCTGGAAGTTGGCCGCAAACTGTTACACTGATTAAAAGCGAGCTGGATTATCATAACATAAAAAGAAAGAGAGAAAAAACACGACGGGTATCTATTTACGAGCGGCGAACAGAAAGACAAACACTCAGAGTGAATTCCTAATTGAAAGAAAACAGCGAGGACGAAGCGGGAGGAGAGCTCGGGAGGTTAAGGAGCAGGTCTTCTCCCCTGATGCTCTCACCACGGGGTCAGAGGGGCCGCCGGCATGGGCGCCCTCGCTATTCAGAGAGAGACGAAGAGGGGGGGGCTCTGCCAGAAACAGCCCTCGCCTCCACCCCTCGCTGCGTTCTGGCCCATAAACTGCATCCTACATCGCAACCCAAGCCAAAACCAGACCGCTGTCCATCACAGGCAAAAGAGCCTGATGGGAAAAAAAGCAACGTTTCCTCGTGGACACGGCAGCTGTTTTCCTCCGAGAGAGGGAGAGAGAGAGAGAGAGAGAGAGAGAGAGAGAGAGAGAGAGAGAGAGAGAGAGAGAGAGAGAGAGAGAGAGAGAGAGAGAGAGAGAGAGAGAGAGAGAGAGAGACCTGACGACGGCCTCCCTGCTGAGAGACAACAAAAGCTTCACGACCGAACACAGGAAACAAATCGACTGAAGTTTTTTCCTGTCCACTGTCCAAACATAGTTTAAATATCTGAAGTTTAAAGACACGAATCACAAGATTATTAAACTGCATTTTATCTACTTTTATTTCTCTACATTTCAGAGATAAATATTGAGAACATTAAACATTTTTACTACACTGATCTGTCTCATGTAGTTTTAGATATTTTTAGTATTAAAAAAAATGTGTTTATAAAATATAATTTTATAATTTTAACATATCAAACCACCCAACACACATTAAAGCATCAGTAATAATAATTCAATCGTATGAAATGTAATAATATAACACCAACATCCTCCTGTATCAAGACTTCTAATACAGTTTACTGATTACTTGACTTTTTACTCGTAATCAAGTACTTTTACACTGTGGTACTGCTAATTTTATTTAAGTAAAGGATTTAAATACTTTTTCTTTAACAGTGAAACAACATGTCTTTAAAAATGCATCAGCCTCACACCTGAATGTGTGTCAGGTGACCGGTTCACGACCATGACAGATCAAATCAAAGTAAAATAACATCTTGAGGTACATTTACTCAAGAGTATTTCTACTGTACTGCAGTATCTCCATTCCATGATCCTACTCCGCTACATGAAAACGACATAAAATTAAGATTTTACACATGAAACACAACGAGCTGATGAAATGTGATGAAACTACGACATTAAAATGCTTTTACACATCAATGATTATAAAATTATAGATTTTTTTCTGTGCATGCTTCAATACTTTGAGTACACTTTGCAAATAATATGTCATAGGTTTTTTTTAATGCAGTATTTTTACAGACCTGAATACTTCTTCCACTTGGATCCCTGTAGATAATTAGGATAATTAAGTTTCTTAAACAAAAACTCACTGGCAGAAGATGTGAAGGACACAACAGACGACTGACTTCTTTTGTTTACGCTCAAACACCACGTCAAATAAATAAAGCAGCAGAAAATGAAGTGATATTCTTTAATGTTTCTATGGTAACACTGATCTGTAACAGGTTTTTGCTAGAGGTTGTGGGTAGTGTAGTTTCTCATGAGTCAAAAAAAACACATTGACCTTTAACTTCTGTCGCTTCACAGCCTGATAAATCTGATCACATGACGGCTAAAAGTCAAAACTCCTTGAAGGAAAAACGGAAGATTAAAACTTCACAAATACACAAAGCTGCATCGCGTCCGTCTCGGAGACGGATTGGGATCGAGAGGCTTGGCAGATCCTCGCACATCACATTTCACTCAAACAGACCGAAACATGACGGACGTTTCTATCAAAGCCGCATGTCGAGGCGGGCGAGAGGAAGGGCACCTATTTCTCTCCGTTTCGCCCCACCATGCTACATTTTAATGGACTGTAGGAAATCCATGTGGGACAGATTACACAGTGGAAGGAAGCGGGTTTGATCGTCTACAAATAAGCACTACAGCCAGACAGCAGCGGCTCCCAAAGTAGAGATCTCAGCAGATCCACTCACACTCACTTTGTTTTGGGCAGAAGGTGCTTTGTTAAGAGCAGGAACAGGAACAAGCCACAGACATGTGGTTTCTCTACGATCACTGACTGAGGGGAGACGACTCTTTCTCTGTAACTGTCCAACACTTCATCCAATGAAACTTTCATTTAATTAATATGAAATTCACAGAGGTCGTTTTAGAGGATTTATGACAACACTAGAACAACACTGGCGGCTCTGCAGAAGCAGAACATGAGTAAAGTCACTTTCTACACACGGCAAACAGTCTGTGAGTCAAGGCGACTGAAACACTCGGCCACACTCAGGCAGTGATTACAATCACAGGTAATAAGAAGGCAAGCGTTGATTGTACGTCTGTGAAGAGATGTCGACACACACACTGTCTGCACAGACGCTGCATGCTGGCATGTGGAGGTGATACTGGACTAAACACTGCAGATCACTACGGATCTATGTGAGGCTGGATATAGGGAATTATCTTTTTTAGTGGCTCACTGGCACAACAGCCTTTGTAAACCGTGACGTGAAAAGATGTTTTAAATACAGCGGTCCCTCGTTTATTGCGGGGGATTCGTTCTAAAAATAACCCGCAATAAACGAAATCCACAAAGTAAGTTTTACAATTATTATACATGTTTTAAGGTTGTAAAACCCCTAACCACACACTTTATACACCTTTTTACACGCATTTTGTACAGTACTCCCTTAGCCAATCAGGACGCAGAACACAATGCGCGTTCATACTGTACAGTACGCTGTAAAAAAAAAACAAAAAAAACTACACTGCACCCTGCACTACATATTTTTGATGAGTTTAATACTTTTACTCGGATACATTTTTCATGTGCTGAGTCGTTACTCGTTACTATTGCAGCGTCCAGCCGGACACGTGATGAATGACGAGGCGATATTGAACAAACTGCATTTATTGCTGAACGGTTTGGTTCCAGGACTCGGTGACTGTCGGCCGGAACCACGCCAAAAAAACAACTGAACAGTCCCGGTCTCACATCAACCTCGCTCGTGCGCCGTACGTCATACACCTGACTCACCCAGGTGCGCTCTCTCACCTGCTGCCCCGCCCCCTCGCTCTGCATTCATTCAGACGCATTCACAGACCATGGGAAATCACAGAACTCTACCATGAACATTGTAACACTGTAACATTAGAAGTTGTGCCTTAATAAATATTTGAAATAATATAAACAACAGTACTTGTACTTTTACTTTCAGTACTTGAGTAGCATTTTTTTACATACTTCTACTTGCAATACTTAAGTACAAAACATTTTGAATACTTTAGTACTTTTACTTAAGTATGGTGTTTAAAGAACACTTCAACTTCTACTCAAGTCAGTTTTTTGATATAGCACTTGTACTTCTACTCCACTCCTTTACTCCAGTACTTTATACATCTCTGTCCCAAACTATCCTCGTCCTCTCTAGCCAACATACACGATGTAACAAAACAGATGTTCACTGGTCGATGAGGTTCTAAACGTGGTGACGGTATGTCGTATGTCTGACTAATCCACACGTCGGACTGATGTTACGAAACACAAACAGCAGGAGAAGATGAATTTGTATGCAGACACTCTTTCCTGTTTGTGCAGTAACTATATGAGATAACATGTATTTAAACAGGTAGTGCAGGATTTTGTTTGGCAGAGAAAGTTTGATTCAATCATGTTTCAATCTTCAGTCTAGAGATCTGAGAATGGCAAATCAGACTTTAGAAATTCGACTGTCATATTCACACACACATACTTGTTTAAATATGTAAACATCTGAATAAATATCTGAAAAAAGGCCTTGATCTGTGTTTTAATGTGGTTTTAGTGCGATGTCAACGCTGTTCAACACCATTCTTAAATCGGCCTGATGAGAAACATGAAAATAGGAAGTAACATCTGCAGCTCTGGCACAGGAACATCTGTATCGACCTTCAGGACGACACCGGTCAGCTCTACATCGAGTCCCTCTGTGGTGCTGCTGATGGATATAAAGCATCGAGCTGATAAACGTTAAACACCCCCCCGGGTGGTGCACTGCGTCTTCCAGCCTTCAGCGAGTTAACATGGCAGAGCCTCGCTGTTCTTCCAGCGCAGCTGCACTCGTGATTGAAATGAAAACAAGGCAGAATGGCTGCTGTCAGACATGTGATGTATGACCTGTAATGGGATGTTTCCAGAGCTCTCTCTCTCTCTCTCTCTCTCTCTCTCTCTCTCTCTCCTCTCTCTCTCTCCTCTTCTCTCTCTCTCTCTCTCTCTCCTCTCTCTCTCTCTATCTCTCTCTCTCTCTCCTCTCTCTCTGCTCTCTCGATCTCTCTCTCTCTCTCTCTCCTCCCTCCCTCCCTCCCTCCCTCCCTCCCTCCCTCCATATGGCTGCCTACAGTCCACCAGACCTGGACTGAACTGTATCGGAAAATAAGCCTGACCATTTTTTTTTTTTTTGCTTTAACCTGGCTGGCTGCAGAGCTGGAGCTGGAGTGGGTGGAGATCGCTGCATCAGGACATTGCTAAATTGGTGAAAATAAACTGTAGAAAATGTCCGTTAATACGGTTCCATCCTTCAACGTCTTATTCAGATTTTTTTCTTTGAGCTTTCAGTTCGCAGAGACGCTTTTTAAACTGAAGTTTAAAAGGACGCAAGAACACGGCGTGACATGCACACACGTGTCCACGTGTTCAAACGCATACAAAGACGACTTCCTGTCTGTTCATTATGTGCAGATATATACGGTCTCTGTGTTCAGGTTGTTTGAGCAGACTCAGGAAGGATACGTCGAGCAGGTTAATGTCCCACCAGAGACTCGGATGCTCTGTAGCACAGCCATGAGAAATATCACCGTCACACTCCCACACACACACACACACACACACACACACATTGCAGCCAGACGAAACACGTGTGAAACGGCAGTCGCCGCCCGGCGAGTAGCAAAAAACACAAAAGCGGTGTGATGACACGCCAATTTAGGATGATATAGTTGTTTAGATGTTTTCCATTTCACATCTGCTGTTTGCTCTCATTTAACCAAGGTCGCAGCGACTCATCCAGACCTTGTTATTCCTCGTCGGTAACGTGAGACAAATCCCTGAGAGTAATCCTTCTCATATCTGTTTAATTCGCTTCAGACCGCAAGCAGCTTGGCACCGCTTCAGCCTCCGCACGAGAAGTCTTCGCCTCATCATTAACTACAGTTCCCTGGGTGGCCACACGTGCAGGACTCGCTGATGAAGCAGTGCAGCAGCCCTTGTTTTGTATTTACGTGGAGAACAACTGCAGATGAACGAGTCGCCAACGGCCTCGATCTACTCCATCGATCCATCCATCTGCTGTATTTATAAAAATCATAACAGCCTCCGTTTTACAAACCTACTGTAGAGTTTAGAGCCAACTGTTCTTGAAACCATTCGGTGTTCCTGCCACATGGATAGGAAAGTCCAAAGAGGCGGTAATCAACATCGCCAATTAGTAATGCAACACAAGTGGTACGCCAGTAATCAGCTCAACAAGGAGGAAAAATGTCCCATCTCTGCCAGCTTGGTCCAAGGTGTTAACACAACAATAAACACACCAAATGAAGATCTACTGCCCAATTAAAGTTCATTTTGCTAAGACAATCAAATGCAGAATCTGAAATGGGATCAGACAAACTAATTAAAAGCACAAAAAAATCACGGCCAAAGACAATAATTCAGCCCACGAGGCTGAGAAAGCAGACGAAGCAGCCGTGAAGGCAGCAAAGGGATGCTGTGTCTAAAGAAACTGAGGCTGCAGGAAAAGAAAAGGATGTCTGCACCGAGAGGCAGGTCAGGAGACGGCAAGGTTCACGGGATTGGACCAACAAGTGGAGAGGACCTGAGGCAGCATGAGGATGTTACCTTATTGCTTTAGAGCAGTTGAAGGCCTTTGTCATATATAAGAGAGGATCCTACAACAGATCACCATGGAGAACCAGGAGTCAAGGTCTGGGCAGGTCAGGTAGGACTCATACGCCACCTCCTCTGTCGCCGTGTGCTCCTGCTGCGTGGATCCTTGTTGGAGTTGCTCTCAGACATTTGGATGGGAGCTGTGGATGAATCCATGTCGCTGTTGAGGTAGAGTGCAGGAACAGGTGAAACCTTTGCATCTTGCCATTTGGGCTGGGTACCATTTAAAAAAAGACGATCCCAGTACCCTAACCACTGGATTTCACCAAGAACTATGGCGTCGTGGCTACAATGCTGGTTTGAGTCCGTTCATCAAGCGGCTTCAGAGGCGATGCGTCATGTCCACCAGGCTTTGATAATGTTCTCAGATTTGGCAATTTTTCCTTGGATTATACGCGTCTACCATGAAACAGTAGGCTACGTAGTTTAATAGTTTCCCAGGAGTCTGCACAAGGAGTTTTATTTTGAAAATTGACCGGATTCGGACGGTGCCGTTTGTGTGTCTGACTTCCGGCCAGCTTGATCTGCAAAAATAGAACAGCTGCATATCTGAGATGCTTCTGAAAGGCGTCTCGTGGGTGCTCCTGGTGAAATCGAGAGAACGCTGCCTAGAATGGGCATGATCAGCTTTGCCGGCATTGTTGCGTCCGTGTCCGGTGGGATTGAGGCTTTAGAAGTGATGCCAATGGATGAATTCATTCCATACTTGTGCTCAACCTCACCACCACAGATGTACACAGCTGCTTGTCGTTGCTGTGGTAGTGGGACAATTGAAATTTCCCTCTAGACCTGGGTAGTAGGGAAGTTTTGATGGGTTAACTTGGTCAACAGGGTATATACCCAGTATCCAGCTCTATCCACCGTCGTGTCTTTAAAAATATGTTTCCTATCTGATTGCTTGTGTATTTTTGTAAGCGAGGAGGAACAGGAAGTGATTTAGTCAGAAGGCGTGGGGGAACCACGGATCAACAAGGCAATCATCAGCGTGGCTGTGGGCCGAGAAGTTTTAAACGCTGAGCCAACAAGAATTACGTAATTGTAGTTTTGCGAGTGCTTGCAAAAGGTTGCAAGAGTCCGTCGTGAGAACCATTCAGTGGGCCCTTAAAATGTGGTTTGAGAAGATGTTTTAAAAGGCAGAGACGGCCAAACAAAAGTCTACGGAAGCTCCAAAAACAAAATAATTTTTTTTTGGGTGCACCAAAGCAGAAAAAAGATCTTTAAGAGGGAAAACCCTGATCGATAAACCGGATCATTGCAGATAGTGATCTAAGACTGACTGATCCAAATGTTTTGTAGAAAAAATAAATAAATAAATAAAATTTGCTGTTAAATCATTTCCAGGCTTGAAGCTCGGACACTTAGATCATGTATCAGGAGATCACAAGTCCAGTCGATGCATCCCGAGAAATATGCAACCTTGAACCTTCTTAACTGATTATTTGTCAGTGTAGGAAATATGCATAAAGCATGTTTTACCTTCGCAGCGTGGAATAAGCTCACTTTGAGTCAGTCTCTTTGTGTGACAGTGGCTATTTCCAATTTTGCAACCTTAGATCTGAAGTCCGTCCAAACTTGTAACCCCCCCCCCCTCTCTCTCAGATTCTGGCAGCCAGAGACATTTTCCAGCTCGCTTCAGGCAAGATGCTGAGGCTTGAACTATTGTGAAAAAGGAACCATGAAGAATTTTATTTTACTACAATATCAGACGTGTGATTGTTAGCCAGTAAGCCAATGAGCGTGGCGCAGAGAGAGATTAATAAACCGAGAGGAGAGTGATGAAAGCTTCCACCGCCATAAAGATCACTAAATGGATACGCTAAGACGCTTTGATTGATCTGACGGTACGAATCTTTGACTTATTAATATTTGAACTTTATGAAAGTCTTTTATCGTTTGTTATGTTTTGAATTTCTCGAGCTGACGTGTTTGGAAATTGGCGTTCTATGAAATCAGCTTTAAGAGGGGAGGAATAACGCAGTAAGAAAAAAACAAAAAAAACAGAGCAGCTATCGTCAGGTTCAATCAGGTTCACATGCTGGCTCTGAAGCTGCATCATAAACTGGATGACTGTTGTGTTTCACCCATGAGTTAAAGCACAAATAGGAAGACAAATTCAAAAGAAAGTCAACGTTGGCCACAGACACTAACCCGCGCAAACGCCAAACCAAATACAGCTAGAGAACCCCCAAAGGGCCAATTGCTGTTAGATTTCCATCGCTTTACCTGGCAAGTGGTTTGACAACATAAACCAAGCGGTTACTCTTTGACGGGCACGATCCCCTGCACATTGAGTGATAATATTTCACACTGTGTACAGTCGACCACCCCGCTGTTTACTCCAACGGAACAGTCCTACCCAGCGTTTCTCTTTCAAATCCCTCCATTTTTCTCCCTGGGAGGAGATTTCCTTTCCTTTCCATTCCTGCGAGCTCTCAGATGATGTCATGCTCACCGAGTTTCCACTGCTCCAAACAATCCTGTTAACCTCAGCGCTGCTTCTTGCTACCACACATTCCTGCTTCAGAAAAAAAGAAAAGAAAAGAAAAGAAAAGAAAAGGCAGCTGACCTCTCGCACCTGGATGGAAACGTCTCTCTCAGATAACGCCGACCTCTCACCGCTTGCGCTCTTATCTGCTCTCTCATGGCCGGGGATGGCGGAAAAGAGGGGGTGTGATTTTTATTTTTTTATATTTTGCAGACGAATCAGGTGCTACGCTGAAGATAAAACACACTTTGTTCCAATGCTGGGTCTTTTGTGTTTGACATGAACTTCATAATATTGTTCCGACCTCTTCTTTTCGGTCATTTATCTTTCCCTCGCAAGTCTGACAAAATAAAAAAAATAAAAAAAAAAGGTTCTGAGATCGGAAAACACACTATCAGCACCGAGATGGAAACTTCGACGGGGTGTGAAAACAGTTGAGATGTTTTCCTTTTATATATTTTGGATTGGACCGGATTACGTAAATTCAGATTTCCTTCTGAACTCGCATGAGCTAATGTATCAACTTCTTGAACTGAATTTATTACAAGGACACATCTAAGTCAAACTGTAAAATAAAAAAGTTTTTTATTATCCTATTTTTTTTGCTTTATTACAATAAAAAGACTTGGAAAAAAACAAAAGGACGGCGAGTTTCTGCTGCTTTCTGCTGGATTTGAACCCAGAAATCTAAAAAACCGGGTTTCAATCCAGGCAAACAGGAAGCTCAGAGACGCTCTCACTCTCTCTCAGCTGAAGACAGGTGTATTTTTATGAGCTCTCCTCTTAAATTACTGTGACTTCACCAGCACTTTGTGGCTGTTTCGAGAGAAGAGCTGCTTTAATTACTCAGTCTGCCCGCCTACGGGCAAACCGGGGGCCCGCACAGTAACACAACTATGTGTTACATCATTACAATCCTGCACGAAATGAATGCATGTGTGTGTGTGTGTGTGTGTGGACACACATGCAGACAGAGGGTGGATCAAATACCAGCAGACGTTCCGATGCAGCCTTGCAATAAAAACTGTTTCTGAAGTTAAATTGTCAGAAGAGTTTTGATTTAAGTAAGCTCCACATGCACAGAGGTTAAAGTCTAGGTGAGCTTAAACCTCTGGCAGCCGCGCTGAAGATCCTCACTCACTGACATTTGGTCTAGAGCTGCCAGCGGTGAGAAGCAGAGCGGCGTAAGTGACATCTGACGAACTTTACAGGAGAGCCAAAACAAAGAAATTACCACATTTCGTCATGACGTTTCCCTAAATTCCATCTTTAATATTTAACACCCCATAAACGTGCATGACGATATACTTTATGAACAATATTTTCACATCTTTTCACTGCACTTATGCCCTTTTGGTCCTCAATAATTCAGTGTGTTCAGGCCTTTTTGGTTTTTGATGAATAACTCTGGGTTAGTTTAGGGACAGATCAAGACCTTTTATTTAATATACATATCTCTATTTCACCCAAAATGTCCTTTATGATGACTCCATCAAATAAAATCAACAATTTTAATAATCGATGTATCATTTTAATCAGTTTTTAAGAGTGTTTGCAGATCACAGTTTCTCAAACATAACGTCCTGCTGCTTTTCTGTTTTATATCAACATAAGCTGAATATCTGGACTCCTTACTTTGGTATTTGTTGACACCCAACAAACTTTAAAAGACGAAATTGAGAAAATGCTGCCAGAATAATCAACAAATAATCTCGAGGAGGAGGATCCCTAATGCTGAAAAAGAAGCTTAGTTTGGCGAACGGGAGCAAACATCAACACTGTCTGCAGTCTCCTGATCGAAGGAGATGACTCAGCGGTTGGTGCGTACAGGTCGGCCAACAGCACGAGGCGCTTCCAAAGGATGGCGTGTCAGTGAGCTTCATATACTGGCTGCAGTCTCTCAGTCTCAGAGGACAAGAAGCAGCTGTGAACGTCTGAAAAATGACTAAATATCGTGATGAAGGTTTCGTTCTCGCACCACGAATATCTGCAGCTCAAAACTATAATGTAAAATAATAAGAGATCAATATAAATTAGTCAATTATTGTGTCTTTAATACATTTAGTTATGTTATCCTGGATCTGCAGGAACAGCAGCAGCTCAGGAAAGTCTTAATTTTATATGCATTGGTCTATTTTAGTCATAATTTGATAAAAAAATGTTTGTTTTTATGTGTTTATGATGAAAAGTAAAGCTGTCTGATGGATCAAATATGATTCTCAGCATCTGCATCACAAACTCTCAATAACTTCCAGTCGTCTGTACGCACATACAGATGTTCATATTGTGTGAAGCCCCACAAACACACACTCTTGCACAGACAGCTATAACCTCACACAACCCTCCCCTCCCCTCCCCGTGCTCTGCCAGCCCAGCTCAGTCACACACACCCACCCACACACACAGTTACCAGCCTCGTCTGAACCAGCGAGGTCTTCATGTGAGCTGCACAGACGTGGAGTTTTTTTTTTTTTTTTTTTTGGGCGGGCGAATTTGGGCGGCTGGGAGCGAGAGGCAGCCCTGGTTTACAGGTCAAGCCTGCAGCTTTACAAGGGAAATCTCCAGAGCCACTATAAATACCACTGTGAGCTTTAAGGGTGCAGTATATCACACCACTGGGTTTGAAGGACCACAGACCGACCTAGTTTTTGTAGTTTTTTTTCTTCTGTACAGTCGCATGAGCCTGAATACAATTAAATGTGAATTTCCCCCTCCTCCATTTCGAGTGACTGTTAATTGATTGGCCCGACTTCAAAACACGCCCCGCTCCGCAACAAAGAGCCGGCCGTTCACCTCGCGCGTCAGACCCATATATCATTAAAGTACCTTAAAGTTTGAGGGTGGTTTCATGTGTTTTTTTTTTTCCTCCTTCGCTGTAGTTCTGAGCAAAGGGTACAAATATGTCAGGAACCAATTGGAGTAAATTGTGAGGTTTTTCAATGAGCCCCACCTGCGTGCGCGACATTTACTCAGCCCGGAGCTGATCTACTGCGACTCGAAATGAGGCCTAATGACTCGTTTAAGGAAAAAGGCTGCGTAAAACTCGCAGCGCTGTCAAAGTGACACAGCCGTCCAGCATGTGCAGCGTAAATCAAGACGTTCTTTTTTTCACACACCCCCCCGCCACCGCCACCATAAAGCTCTGGAGCTAATTGGATGTGTGCTTCATTTTAGACACGCCTTTAAAAAAAAGCCAAAACGTGTAATTCATTTCTTTTATTCCGTTTTTTTTTCTTTTTTACGGTGAGAAAGAGAAAAAGGTGGGAAAGCCTCGAGTTGTCTTTTGAACACCTGAGCGCAGCAGATGTGGAAGTCGGAGGACAATAAAAAAATTTGGCGATTCGGCGCTCACGTGCGAATCTCATCAAGCCAGCTCTAGTTAGCGGCAGACGGCGCTAATTGGTTCCAGAAGTGTTGCTCTCGCCGTTCACACACTGGGCCGGGGATGGCAAAGCCGGGCAGAAAGGAGGGAGGAAAGAAAAGGAGGCAGTCGTAGGGAAGGAGGGCAAGTAATGAGAGGTCAGCCGCCATCTACAGTCGAGGCCTGCCAGAGCCAGAGAGGCACGCCAATTTTATGGTCAATTGGGCGACGCATCTGGACTCGTAGATCACAGGGCCGCGAGGGCTGGACTTAGCGCCCAGCTTACACACACACACACAAACGCACAAAACAGACCACACAACACACACGATCACAGCCAAACAGGCTACACACACACACACACACCAGGGAAACATGACGCTGTCAAGGAGTCTTATGAATATTTTCACACACGTGTTTCCCAGACAGTGATTCTTTAATTTACAGATTACTGTGTGTTATTATGACATGTCAACATATACAGGAAAATGAGCCTTCATAACTCCTTCTGTTAACGTTCCACTGTTACCGAGACCTGGAAAGTTTTTTTCAGTGTTCACTACAGTACATTTAGTAATTGGCCCGTCAGACTGTACATGTGTTCTCCACTCATGAGCTACCAGCGGGCTAATTAGGCCTTGTTGTGTGTTTGGACTGTTCTGAAATAT
The DNA here is from genome assembly GCA_004119915.2 of Collichthys lucidus. Taxonomy (NCBI): domain Eukaryota; kingdom Metazoa; phylum Chordata; class Actinopteri; family Sciaenidae; genus Collichthys; species Collichthys lucidus. The sequence continues at coordinate 30,023,186 of CM014091.1, forward strand.
GACGACAGTTTTCAATGTTGCACATACTTTGGACACAAACTGCTTCTCTGGCTCACGCTCAGCAATAATTTAATGGAGGGTGGCAGAGAGGAGGCCAAAACTCTACGGTATTTTGGAAAAATGTTTTTTTATAGATATAATACAGCTTCAGAGTGCACAGATGAAGATCATGCAATATGATCAAAAGCTCCAGAACAGCCACTCAACGTACCCAGGAGTGAGGCCGTTTTGTCAGCTGCAGTTTTTATACTCAAGAACGAGCTCCGAAAGAGGCGTTCGAGTCCTTAAAGCGAGTTAGAAAATACAAATTCATGACAACAGAACAAAGTGCAGATGAAGCTCATGTGATCTGATCGAAAGCTCTAACTCAGACACTGAATCCAGCACTTCTAAATCCTCAATCAGGGGCGATATCAGGACTTTAGGTCCCAAATTTAGCAGTGTGTTGTTTCTGTGTTGTCTATTTTATTTATCATGTTGCCACCCGTAGAAAAACACATTTCTCTCATGCGTGTGCCAAACGAATCAATCTAATAACGAATCCATCATAAATCGTGCCTTTAGTTTCAGCAGCTGAAATAACAACTGCAGCTAATTAACATTAATTCCACGAGTCGGCCAAATTAAACTGCTGCCTGTTGTCTGTGTGTGTGTTTATACTCAGTCTAAGGTGGTTTCTCATTTTGAGAATAAGGCATCACTCTGTAAAATAACAAAGCGACTTCTCTATTTCTCTGCTCAGGGTGGCCTCAGCGTGTCATCGAGCCGCCCTTTAAGGACCGCCCACAAAATCCTGAGACTGAAAACTAACTCAGTGACATATCGTTCAAAGTCTTTTCACATGTCTGCAGCAACTATTTTCCAACATATTTAATGTGTTTAAAGTTATAATAAAATTCAAGGGTATCAAACTTATTTTAGTTCATGTGCTCTATGCAGGTTATTTTGATCTGAAGTGGGTCAGACTAATAAATCCATTAACCTAAAAATACAACATCGGTCCTTTTCTTTTAGTGTAAAAGAGTGCGAGTACATTCTGACAGCATTCATATTAATTAACATGAATGAGTTACAAAACAGAAGATGACTCAGTCAGTCTGCTCTCTTTACATGTGAATTACAATTCAGATATCACTGTGGATCCACAAAAGGTCACATGCAATTTAGAATTGAACGACAATTTATTATTTATGTCCTGTACGACATGCATGATATATAATACGACTGGGTCAGACTGGACCCTGATTCTAGCCCGTATGTTTGACACCTCTGACATAATATGACATTATATATATTATATTGTTTTATGCTCATCGCCTTGAATCAGGATCTCCAGGATTCAGGTTTAGGAACTGTGTCCTATAGATTTAAGCTGCTAAACTGTACTCCGTGGATTTTACACATCGATGTCCGTTTACAGGTGCTGAGGAGGACGACGGCATGAAATCTGAACCGTCAGTTTGTCGTCAATTTTTTTTAACAGTCCATTAAAATGCATGCAAAAGTGTCTTCAACCGAGGCTACACATAATGTTCATATACATGCTATTTCTGTGAAATCATCCAACATGCATATTCATCCATCCAAGGTGTATGTAACTTTATTTTTATCTTAGATTTTAGAGTATGTTATTTTGTCTACAGTGAGCTGCTGTAACAGCGATCTTAATCTCACCTCACCTTATCAGCAGACTTTATTTTATTTCCACTCTTATCGATAAACACAACGCCCTTTCTGCTCTTTCTGAATGTGAGCTCTGTCAGTATTCGAACAGACTACAGGTCGTCTCACCTCTGTGGGCACAGCGAGCGAAGGCAGCGGGGGCCTCACGTAGCTGTACCTCTGCAGCGTCGCCATGACGACGCAGCGTAGCATCTCCAGGACAGCCGCCGTCGGCCTGAACAAGAGAAAACGACACAACACCGAGGCTTAATGACATGTCAGCTTGATGCCTTCACTCTTACCGACCCCATTCACCTCTGTTGCTGTGACGATGGTACAGGAATAATTTTACAGGTTTTTAATGGGAAAAGAGCTGATGGAGTTCAAACAGATTCGACCTCTGACGTCGACCAGGAGAGTCGTGGTCAGGTCAAGTGATTCATAGTCGATGCTGAAGCCCTATTCAGACTGCAGAATTTTAATGTTTATGATATTTATTTTAATATCACATGCCTCTGTTTTTACATTTACATTTTAATTATGTGCTGACTTTTAAAATAGTGCCAATATCAACTCATCCAGTCGTATTTGGGAACATAAAACAAAGAAAATCCATTTTAAGCTCGTTTTGATTTGTTGTTGTAATGTCAGATATTTTATTGTACATTCATTTATTCATTCTTATCAGGGTAGAGGGAGCTGGAGCCAATCCCCAGCTGACCTTGGCAGAGAGGCGGGTACGCCACGGACAAGTCGCCAGCTCATCAGTGAAAGACAAACAACCATTTGCACACCTATGAGTGACCGATTATGTCTTTGGACTGTGAGAGGAAGCCGTGGTAAACTCCACACAGAAGGATCTGAACCCAGAACCCTGAGAGGCCGCAGTGCTAACCACAAAATATATGCAATTTAAAGTTATTAGTCGTTATCAGGCAGCTTCATATTAAAGAAGCATTTCTACCTGATAAGAAACGATTCATGTGTTCTCTTTTCTTTCCTGTCGACTGACTAATTGTCTAATCTTGCAGCAGACCGAGGTTATTTTTCTTCTTCCCTTCCTTGTTTACTATCCTGTGACCCTGCAGACCCATCTCGTGATCCCCTGGGAGACTTCCGACCCACAGCTTGGGAACCGCTGCCATAAATAACCAGAGCGTTCTCTCATGCTTCTTTGCAAACTCTGCCTACCTCCACATTTCTTCCACCGGCTAATTAAATATCGAAAAGGCTTCCACAGAAATCGATACGTGAACGTCTCGTAACCTGCCATACCTCTGATCCATGATGTAGCCCAGGGCGGTGAGAGTGAGCAGAACGTAGCCGGCCATCCCCAGAATGGTTAACTGGGACAGCATCTAGGATCAACACACGATGGCATGCCATGAGAAATGCGGTCGGGAAAAAATACATTAGAATCTAAACCTTAAATTAATATCATGGCTGGTTAAGTTACGATCACAGGAGACTTTACTGGGAGAGCAGTCATAAACCGCACGGCTGCTTCGACTGTTTACCGGGCAGTGCCAAGCAAAACATGTCTGACCTTCAGAATAAGTGTACTGGCACATACAGTATCCTGCAGCAAATGCAATCCCCCTCTTACTTTACACTGACATGCCTAGTTTACATAGACGCTCTAATCATCCCAGATGGGTCTTGACAGGGGACTTGACCACAGTGGAAGAGCCTGCAGTTTGAATCCTGATAGCCCCGAAATGGAGCCAAAACAACCAACAATCGGAGCAAGAAATCCCATGCAGATTCTCCCTGACCTTTTTTTTCTGGAGCGATTTGGGACGCGCACACACACAAAACACACAGAGTACAGAACGTGATGTACGGTCTCATTCCAGTTCTCTAACCTACGGCCTTGGCTGAGGGCAGCAGCTGGAAGCCCGGTGTCTCCTGAGGATGCAGTGGGCTGTCAGCTTAGGTTTATATTTCTCCGACACTCAATCCGGAGCATAACAGCCAAATCTCACTGACTGCTCCCATACTGTCCGGACCCAAAAGGCCATATATAGTAAACATAGGATCAAGCCATCAACAGGATGCAATAAAACCGTATTTCTTTGTGTTTATCCAATAGTCGTAATCTATAACCCCCCCCTCCCCAGGAGCTGTATTATCTGAGCCCTCACATGGGAACGCAGAGGGATGATATGATTATAATTTCTGTGACTCAAACCGGGGGGAGCAGGAACCACATTCACCCCCAGACTGTCCGAGTTTATTAAACTTGAGCGATCATTGCGTCACGGTTCAAAGGCTACGGATACAGTTATTTTTAGTCAGGCGGCGTAATGAGCGCAGAATTATGTCGGTTACACGGAGGTCGCGTGAACTTATCTGTGTGGACGTTCCGCTCGAGGGAGAAAAATCCTCCCACAAAAAAGTCACAGATTTTATTTTAGGCCTTCGCTTCAGTCATCGCGATCGTTTTTCTGAGCGTCAAAACCGCAGGACAGAAACGAAAGCTAACATCTGGTGGCGGCGGCGGCAGCGGCGGCGTTGGACTGATTGTGTTATTCTGTCGTCCCCGGAGACGAAGCGGATTAACTCATTATTCGGCCCATTATTGCAGCTGTTATGATGATGAAGCTCATGAAAGCTCGCTGGACGGGTTTACCACTGAGAAAACAACAGCAGCACAGTAGATGAGTTGTGAAATGTTAAAGATAACACACACACGCCCTGCACTATTGATAATCTTTATCAAAACACAACGATTGATTTGCAGATCCAGCCACATATTCGTGCCGTGTTTTTTTGCCTCTCAACCCCTCCCCGGGATGAAGAGAATGCTGACTCACTGGTGTTAAATAAATAAAAGTACAAACAAGCTGCCATTTTGTTCCAGCGAAGTCCAATTTTAGCCCCAGAAATCGCAGTTTGCCTCACGGGGGTTTTTACAATCCGTGCAAGCGAGCACCACCCTCTGTCCTCTGACCTTTTGGTTCATGCGTTGCCACGATTAAAAACAATAAATTCCTCCTCGTGCATCTCAAAGTCACACATTTCAGGTTTTGCTATATTTAGTCTGCTCTGCTTCGAATTAGAACTTTAAACCCCGGAGCAGACACACGAGCTGCAAAGTCTGAGAGATGTTCTGAGATGAGATTTTATGACGCGGTCTCTGCCTCTAATAGTAACTGTTTAGCAAACCTATAATAGAAAACGTACACGCTGGCCTGCTGGTGATGTAATTGAAGAGTAGCTTCACTTGTTTGAAATAACCATGTTTTCGCGGCTTCGAATTAACGCAAAGCCCATAAATTGTCCGGCCAGTGTATCATCAATTGTCAGGCTAAATAAGTGCCTAGCGAACAGAACGGTGACATGATTTATTGTTGGGCCAGAGCGCTCACTTTGTTATTTTCCCTCCAAGTCCTGATTGCTGCATCCTGAAGGCTATTTGGGTTGGGAAATGGTTGACTCGACAATTAAGGCGTTTGTGTTCACTGCTGGACCACCAGCTGGTGTTTCATTCGCCGAGAGGGAGGGGAACCCTCGACCCTGGAGGGGAGGGGTAGGTGGATGTGTGTGTGTGTGCGGAGGCGGAGGAGGAGGTGGTGGTGGAAGGGAGGGAGGGGGACCACAACTGAAGGAGCACCATGGAGGTAGCGATCACAAAAAGACAGGACGTTTTATTTGGGAGTTTGAAGGGGCTGGGCGTGACAGCACTTTTTGGCTAACCAAAACTATGCCTGGGGAAAAAAGGCTTCCAAAGATAACTGCTGAGGAGACCTGTTTCTTTTTTTTCTGAAGGCGGAGGAAGGGGGTCTTTTGGCCTGTCGAGTGGAAAATAATAGACAAAGGTTGTTCTTAAGGGGAATGCCGATCAGTCATCCTGTCATGATGTTAGACCGAGCTAGTCTTTTCCTGCTGGCTAAGTAGAGGACTCTGCTCGACCGTGGACCAGCCACAACAAACTGTATAATTGGGTGAAATAATGTTGGCAAACAAACACGCAGCCCTCAGTCTTAAATTAAGAGCCCCCGGACCACCTTGTCATACTTTATATGAGGGATTACAGTAGCCTAAACATAACGGTAGCCAGCGTGTGACCAGGAGGTCACCGACTTGAATCCTACATGTACGTGACGGTGACACATACGTACCATCTTGTTTTCAAACAGGTCGTGGTAAGTCAGCAGCACCAACAGGAAATGGATGACCACATACACTTGTAAAGGCAGCGACCAGCTGGGATCATGAGGCACTTCCTCTCCGGTAACCTGCACATGGAAAATAAAACACGCTTAATTCCCCAATCGCTCGTTTTTGTTTTTTTTTCTTTTCCTGGGAAGCAGACAGATTCTCACACCGACATGCACACAACGACGATTCATTCAACTTCGTGTTTACAGAAACTTGTTCAGAGACTGTGGAGACAGAAACACACGAGGTGTTGTGTAATTATCTGATGACCTGACCTATATTCATCAATAAAAGTGGAAGTTGTTACAAATATTATTTCATACATGGACATATTGATTCTGTAATTAATATTTCAGCTTCGTCTATTGTTCCCCAGATGTTTGGTCAAGTCTGTGCCCACCTGTGGCCGGTAACAATGGTATGGGAGTGCTCATTAACTCTTACACGGGACTCACACAGGAGGTGGAACGGCAGCGGAACGGTAGCACCGCGGTTCTTTGCCCGGCGTCAACTCACACCGGACGCTTTTCAGCCGCGGAACGGCAGCGGAACGAGCCGGCCGTATTCACGCGAGATCACGCGAGAATCCTGGACGTAAGCGAGACCCCGCGACAAACTGTGTATAAAGTAAACAACAACAACAAACAGCTGACTTTGCTTCTCCGACGTGGAGGAGATTATAAAAAGCATCTGTTGTGTCATAAATGATTGTGTGTTGTTCCACTTCAACAATCAGTCTCTCATCGTCCATGTTGAGACCCTAGACGTAACGTTGATGTGAAGTTGTAAAAAGCCACATGAACTGCAGATTGTGTTTTATTTTGAAAGGGGGCGGAAGTTTATTACGTTAATTCTGTGTCGGGTTTCCTGTCTGGTGTTCTCTGTTGAAATTTACGCGGTTCAATCGCGGTTCACGGTAAAAATAGGAATGAAACGGAAAGCTTGCGCCGTAGCGCGGAGAGCTGCTTCTGAGCCACGCCCGGTGTGAGTGCTCTCATTGACTAGACTGGTTTCTATTTGCTGCGGTGACCGCGGCGGTACCGTGCCGCTTCCGTTACGCGTCCGGTGTGAGTTGGCCTTTAGGTACAGATAGAAGTTCAGGTTGCATGATTGTGGCGTTGACCAATCGTGTGTCGAGCTCAGTCGGGTCTTCATCCAGACTGTGGAGCCACGAGTGGCGCTCAAGTTTGCACGTAGATGCAGTTAGTTGATTTAGTCATGTGTTGCTATTGTATTTTTGTTTTTATCTAGTGTGCTATGGACCTTTTTCCATAACTTTATTACTGTTTATTTGTGACTCTTTCAGATACTTAATTTGTTTTCCTCACTTTCAGTCGCAGCACACCGGCCCTTTAAGTTATAACTCATCAGATTTGGCGACACCTGATGGTTGCTGATGGGAACGCACATTTTAACAACAGGTCGTCGAGTTTCACTGGGCAGCAAACACGCCTCACGTGGCTTCAGTCAAGCAGACTGCGAGCTGAAATAATTAATCACGTCACGTTTAATAAAGAGGACGACCAAAAACAACAACGCTGATCACTGCCTGTCCAACTCTAAAGAAATCAAGCTCAGTTTGTGCTGCGTGCCAGCAACAATAAAAACTTCTATACAGAGAGGCAGTGACAGAATGTAAATACAGCGAACAGCTACTGCTGAGAAAGAGCCATAAAACAGGATTAAAAATGAGCTTTGACATGATGAAAAACATGACGGATAATAACTTTAAGTGACACTGAAAGGACGATAAAAAAAACAGAATTAGGGCGGGAATGTGACAAAACAAAAAAAAACAAAAAAAGGAAATAAGGGAGACGACAAAAACAACAGAAGTGAGTCAGTGTGAATGTTTGAAAAGAAACGCAATCATTTCACTCATAAAATTTACGGAGCAACTCGTTTGATCCTCCCTGGTGACATTTTTCGAACCTCCTACGTGTTTATTTTCTCAATAACAGAAAAGTTTTTGTTTTTTCAGCCTCCTTCAGGCTGAATTTCAGAAGAAAAAAAACTGTTGAAAATTAGTTTGTTGCGTTCCATCTACAAAGTCATCCAGGATTTATTGGGCGTAGCGGTTTCCCTCAAACACGGAGGAACATATGAGTCCTTCTGTAAGAATTCCCTGAGTCACTTGACCTGTTTGTGTCTCCATGTGCTTCTTAACTACAAGTAATCAGGCCTGAGGGCTTCATGTTGGAACAGCATAGTTTTCAGATGCCTGCCTCTCATTCAGGGGGTTTCCCAAGATCCTGAAGAACCAAACCGCTGCATGTGGGTTCCCCCCCGCATCCCCATCTCCAGCCCTGTAGGTGTTCCAGCATGCTGGCTCTGCTTATTCTCAAAGAGCTGAAACACGTTCGCCCCCCTCCTCTCCTTCTGCTTTGCAGATATCAATGAGCGGCCGACGCCGGACACGAAGCCTTTCAAGAGACTTTGGTTAAACTCCGGCTCTGTCCGTGGTTCGACTCACCCCGCTGGGTTTAAGGGGCCGATTTAATTGTGAAAGGCAAAGAGGAGTGTGAAGCATTAGGGAACTAAAATACGTGACACCATCAGCGTTATTTTCAAAGCTAACCGCTGGGGCGTTCAACTGGAGCCTGTATTTCTTTCTGCACACACACACACACACACACACACAGACGTGCACGTTTACACTCGACTGCATGCGGTTTTAATCCCGCAGACTTCGTTTAAAGATGGTGAAAATGAACTTATTGTGTTCCCTCTACAAAGGCTTTGCAGCTTTTTATTTGATGTGGCAGTTCCTTGTAAAACTTTGGGAGAATATTTGAATCCTTCAATGAGGAATGCTCTGAGTCATCTTGGCTCTTTTTTGTTTTGCCCGTGTCAAAAAAGCAAAAGGACGTGTAATGAACCCTGAGGCTTTTATTGTGAAATTATGCCTCCTGCAGAAATCCACCAACCTTTGGATTGTTGGCGTGGTCGCCTAGCCGAGGTTTACCAGGTTTCCAGCTCGGCCCGTTCATGAACGTTGACAGCTTATTGACGAGTTTCTTGTAGCCGTTGGACTTTCTCCACAAATATGAATAGTAGTGTAACTTAAAGAGAAAAACATCAACATACAATCAAACGCTACATTTAGCTGATCAATGTTAACTAAGCCCGAGCTGCGCTAACTAATCCTGAGTAGAAACGTCTCCGCCGTCATCGGGCTCGGACATCACTCGCGCTGCGTTCTGCCAACAGCGAGGGCAGCAAAAATAATCATAACATCCACCTCCAGGCATTTTGGTTTTATTGGCCTCCTTCACCTCAGCTGGGCAGCTTGTTTGGAGTAAAGTAATAATGTTATGGTTACAAAATTGCTACTCGGGGGCCAAGGAGAGAAACATGAGCTCACGCCTCATCTGAAGGTGTTTATACTCTGATGGATGGAGGTGACCGGCGGCCGGCTCACGGTCACGGGAGACGGGACTCACCTGGACGTAGAGGATTTCAAAAGTTTTGATGGGGAACACCAGGCCGTACACCACTTTGTCTGTCTCCAGAGCAAAAGTACCTGAGAAGGACACAAGAACATAACATCAGCATCCACCTGGCAAAGCTTTTAGCTTTGTTTTGGTCTCCACCAACTCCTGAGGGAAATATCTGACTCTTTAGCTAATCAAGGTATTTATTTATCCAAAAAAAATTGGGATCATAGCTTCTGGAATCGACCTCTTAAAACTGTCTGCAGCAGCTAAAGAGAGAAATAAATGTGCCAAAAGGGATTTCGGGGTAATGTAAACCTCAAAATTTAATCAGCTACCTCGAACCGACGTTTGGTGCAAAGTTGCTGAGTCGAGTGTGAGGGCAGAAGGCAGACCTACGGTTTACTGAGTCACTGTTTCCCTTCATTTTGTTGTCATAATGGGTCATACCACAACTTTTGGTTTCAATAACAAGTAATGACAGGGCAGCCGTTACAGCCACCGGTGCAGACACAAACAGTTAGCAGAATATCTTTGAATGAGGAGAGTTTGACATCACGGGGCTGCTTGTATCTGTTAAAAGTTGCATGCACCGAAGATAAGATTTAATATAAAGGTGATTCGAAACATCATACTTTACAGGTAAGAACATAAAATCTCTCTGCGTGGTTTTATATCAGCACAGTCTGGGTCTATTCTAAACAAATCAAAGTGTTAAAGTGCACAACACTTGAACTATGACACCAAAAACACACAGAACTTTGACAGCTTATCTCTTCTTTGAGAGAGCAGGTGGTGATAAAAGCAGCGGAGTATCAGCACTAAGACATGAAACTCCAACGCACAGATCTATACCGCGTAGATAACACTGTCACATGATAACACTCGCTCTAGTCAGCAGAAACTAAACGGAGGAATTGAAAAGACATAAGCAAATATTAAACAAAGATTATTTTGCTTACCAAATAATCGATCCCATATGATCAGAATTCCTCCATAATTCTTGTCAATGCAGTAAAGGTTCCTCCCTGTTGAGACGATGATAGAAATGATTTAAACTCTTTTAAAAAATCATTCAATTATGTCAGTTTTTAAAAAAATAAGACGATCAGACTTAAGATAGACTTAAATATAACCACGTTCAGCTCACCATGATGGACTCTGTGATGTTTCGGGGTGTTGAAGACCCACTCCAGAGGTCCGAGGTCTCGGATCAGCTGTCAGAAAATGATAAAATAAAGTTGAATTTTTCTCTATATAGAATATGATCTGTAAGTTTCATCACCATCTGACTTTTAAACCAGATATCTTGCGTGCAGAAGTGACATTTGGTCCAAGATGAAAGGTCATGGGTCCAAAATAGACAGCGTTGATCCTCTGAGGAGCGTGAATGTGTTATTAAACTCTAAATTAAATTAAATTCTTGGACAATAAAATGTAGGCCATGGGAAAAGTTTGACTTAAATACTTGAAAAGTGACTTGAGATTTGGTACCAAACAAAAAGTCAATGGGTCACCATGGGTCTTATCGTCTGGGGATCACGAATGTCTGTCCAACATAATAAGTGGAAACTTTGACCACTGGTGATCGAAGAGGACAGTGGCAAAGTGGCAAAAAGAAAAGAAGGAACACATGGACAAAATAACACATGCCAGGACAACTACATAGACACAGGTGACACTAACGAGGCACAGGTGAAACAGACTCAGAATTGGCGGGAAATCACAACAAAGGCAGGAAGAAGAGATCGCGCAAGAGAAAATAAAAGAGTAAACTCAAAACCGCATCAAAGATATTCAGTTTAATACAAGAAGAACAAGAAAATGCTTAAAAACAAACAAACAACTGTCTGTCGACTGACTAATAATTTCAAGTCTAGACCGTTTACATCTTTTTCAGAACCAAAGACTAAAAGACTACCATGGATAACTGATGGAAGGATGATCATGGAACATGTTTCAGAGGTTTAGTGATATTATTATTATTATATAATACCATATTACACAGCTTTGTTAGGTAACTATTGAGTTACGACATTGTACAGTCTGTTATTTCTGTATATCAGACCGCTGCTTATGATACAGTTCTAATCTGGGATACAATAATAAAATCTGATTTAAATCAATATTTAGTGTCAAATTATTGATTTCTTTCGTGAGTAGCGGTGTAATAAACTGAATAATGCACAACAAAAAGGTTGTTACTGCGAAATAAAATCCAGAATAGATGATTCAAGCCCCCTCCGTGAAAAGTACTTATACTTTCCCAAATATTCATGTTTTCTTTGTTTTCCAGGGCAAAGAGCTGAAATAAGTCGCACGGTTCATTGGAGTCTTTACGGACTGGTAGCACAGCAAATAGCGGGGACGAGGAAGAGCTGCCAAGAGCAGAGATGTTAATGGTAATGTTTAAACCCGATAACACACACACAGACAAAAGAAAGCATGCAGCGAATGCGGCGCGAGTGCTTTCTGTGCATAAAAACTACCAACCATGAAGGGTTTTCTCTTCTTAGATATCAAACAGATGCACCAGTGAGTCATTAAAGATTACAGAGGTCACGGAGCATATTTCACACAGTTTCTCTTTTGGCTGCGACTCTTACGATATTTTGATGTTTCGCATCGATACAGACAGACCTCTCGAGTCTGGAGAAATGTGCACGGCTGGACAGAGTTTCTCGGTGATTCATTATTTCCATGTAATGGCTGCGTCTGGCAGCCGAGCGTGAGAGTTTCATCTTGAATGAGACGGGGGTCTCCACCACTTCACTTGCAGCTCTCGAAGGCTGGACTGCTGCAGTGCAATAGCGTGCCAATAAATTATATGACATCTAAAAAAAAAAAGGAGCCCATAAAGGAGGCATAAATTACATCCCTTCAGAAAATTGTGACTATTACGACTGTTTTCACTAATAGTGCACTAAAAGATGGAAGGCGTTCCAAATCCATTCATTCCCTCTGAAGATTGTAAAAGTGATACCCGCAGTCACTTTAAAAAAGGCAGAGAGAGAGAGAGAGAGAGAGAGAGAGTGGTCGTGCTTCTGTTTGGAATATTTCATAAAATCTCATTATTTTTTATTGAATGCAGGTTCCACTGAAACACAAAGGCTCGGCTTAGCAGACGGATTAGTATTGGCACAGGGAGAAAAGATAACTTTACAGACTTTTCTCAGTCGTGTTGAATTTTAACTGTGCGCGGCGACGGTGAACGGAACAGTGAATTCATACAAAGCTTTACGTCGACCGACTATACAACATATTAAGATACATGCGTGCAGCATGAAGGAACTACAAACGTAATAAGAGCAGAAGAACAAGTAATACACCGAGCATGTTGAACAATGTAAGAAATAAATGTGAACACCGTCCTCTTGAGACATAACGGAGGCACAGTTCCTTTAAACACATCAAACATAGACATGAATAATTTAACACAAACTGAGCAGAGTGGAAACAAAGTGGAACACTTTAGTCATCCGACACAGAAAATAAATCAGGACCTTCTTGTATCTAATGTTGTGACTGCATTTTCAGTCTCTCCTGGATCACACACGAGACACTTTCTGTCCTCCTCTGGAACTCAGTGTCCAGTTTCCACCACTAGAGGTGAGATAGCACATCCACCTGACCCGGGCACAAACAGACCTCTTCGCTCCGCATGAATAATCCTCTATCGTTTTAATTTGCATGACACTAAATGACAATTGGATTGTACTCATATGTAGCACCTTTCTGCTCCTCCGTCCACTCATGGTGCTTCTACGCTACATATCTCATTCACACACTGACACCGAAAATACAACGGCTCCGCCGGCCACCGGGCGTGATTCACGCATAATCACGCGATATTGCTGGTGTCCTTAAAAAGGATGCAAGGTGTCATGAATGACAGGTTGATTTTGGACACCTGAAAAGACGCCCGAAACCTCTGACCTGTTGACTTCAGGTCGGCCCCGCCCATTATGACGTGTTCTTGTAATGAAACTCGATCCGCGGTGAACACAGAGTATTTTATTTTGAAAATCAACCAGGGTTTTATTTTGTAGCCGATTTCCTTCCCCGCACAATCTGCTCTGTGCTTAATTTGTGCTCTGTGTATGTGTTGTGGAGGACTGCTGGTGACCGCAGTCGTCCTGGAGCCGTGACGCAGCGTGACCGGAGACTGTGTGAGCTGACACATCGACTAACATTAAAACGTATCGACTCCGTCTACATGCAGTGTATTTTAGAGGTTGATGGCGCAGCCTTCGAGATAATTTTGGAGGTCGGTATCTTGCTCAAGGACACTTTAACTCTGGAAATTGGAGATTGAAGCACTGATTGGTGGGCAATTTGATTTACCTGCTGAGCCAAAGGTGGTAGAGCCCACCTCACTATATATATACAGTATATACATAGATATATATACATACATATATATACACACTGTGTATTGTCAGATAAGTTGCCCAAGAATAATTGCGTGAAAGATTCAAATATAAAATCTGTTTGGTAGTCGCGACAACCGCAACATTTCACCTTATGCATGAGGTGACATGGAATGGGATTACATAATCGCTGTAATATACATTATGTTACATAAAACTACCTGCTTCAATTAAACAGCTACAAATGTATAATTTTCAGTGGCGTAGTTGCTGATGCAACCCTGTCTCCTCACCCTCTCCTTCCTAGTGTGTAGAGGAGGCTATGGTAGCTGCAAAACTTTGGAAAAATGTGAAAGTGTCTATTTTCTCTAGTTCTAGGCTACCGTAGAAACATTGTTGTTCAGAATGGCAGACTAATTGGGAGAAGACCTGCAGTGTCTGTAGATATAGAGTAGAAATGTCATTCTAAGGCTGGACCACAACACAAACATCATGTTAATCATTATCTTATTCCTGTTAGAGACAGTCTGCTGATGATTGATGGATCTGTTTAAATATTTACCTCCGTGTGGATCCAGAACTGGTAGAGGAGGTTTATCTGGATGTGAACGGCGAAGATGGAGGGGGGCACAACCAGAGCCAGGGGCAGGTAGAAAATCTGAGGAGAGAGAGAGAATGCAATACACAGCTGACAAAACTCCTGCAACATGTTCACAAAAACCTCATCGTGTCTGTTTTCTTTCTTTAACACGTTGCATAATACAAAAACACATCGCGCCTTTTTATGTGCAGCAGATGCCTGAAAATCTTTGATATACGACCTTAGTAACAGTTTCATCACTGCTCCTGATGTGTGAACGCTGGTGGAAAACACTTTTTCTGTCTTAGGTTATGAGATTGTTTTTCATACACGATCATAACATATCCTCTGTGAGCTACAGCTGTGCTCACGCCGGAAGAAATATACGACCTCTACAAACTGGTACTCAGCCCCAAAACACATATCAACTAATATATCAATAACTTTATTTACACAGCACATTTTAAAACAGAGTTTATGTGTTTTGACAGACAAGCACTAACTTTGATTATTAAAAACAACAATACGTCGTGAACAATAAATCCGGGAGCCTCATCTCCTCAGGCAGGTTGAGGTTGAGACGCCCTGATGGTAAAAGCACCGTCACCTTTAAATTCAAGCCTGGCACCCACAGTAGGGCCTGACCTGACGGCTGCAGACCGGCTGATCAGGGGTCAACATGTCTGTTATGTAACATGGAGCCAGACCCAGATTAAACATGATTAAGTAAAATCTGCAAAATCAATTCTAAAAACAAACAGAAAGCAAAGTGCAGAGGGGGAAGGGTGATGTGGCGTCGTCTTTTAAAACCAGTAAGAAGCCGAGCTACAACAATCTGAACTAACCGGAGACCAGAGAGTGACAGAGAGTGAATGAAGGTCCAAGTCAGAACGTGACCAAAACAATTTAAGACCAACAGTAAGTTAGGAATATAAAGGCTTGCTGGGCGCTGTAGTTTTTAGTGAATTGTGCATTTTAAGCTGCAGATGCACTCCTGAGTATTTACAGCAGCAGGACTGCGTACGGGAGATCGACTTAAAATAAACTACACAGATAGATAATAGAGAAACATGCCGCCCAGTGCAGCAGTGTGGCTCACTGATGTTTTGTACAGTTGTGAAACTAGAAAACTGTGTTTCCTGTGGAAAATGCGATGCAAACATGTGAAATGAGCTAAAAGTAAAAACAGTGTAATAAAGTTTAAAAAGTGAAAGTATGTAGAAGTCGTGGAGGTTGAAAGTGTTGTAGGTATGTAGAAAGATTTTACGTTTGTGCCATTCAGTTTAATGTAAAAATCTTGGAAAAAGTTTAAAATTTTAAAAAGCATGAAAGGTATAAATTAGTAAAATACACGCCGCAATGTGCTCAATGAGCTGAACATTGTGATATTTGAATGGTTTCTGTAGCACAAAGTATGTGGGAGCAGTGGAAGTTGAAAGTGTTGAGGTTTTGTAAAAAGATTTGTTGTGCCAAAAATTTGAACGTGGGAAACGTTGAATATTTTAAAAAGTACGAATGCTACAAATTAGTAAATTAACAGCCAGCATGTCCTAAACGAGCTGAACGTTGTGATATTTTAAAGTATGTAGGAGTGGTTAGGTACCAAGGTGTGAGAATAAAAATAAAGATTTGATGCTAGTTTTGACATAAGCGTGATATCTTACCCATGATGTGAACTGCTGGGTGAGCGACTGTCTGAGGGCGGTGGTGAGGTTGTAATACTCTGAGCTGTGGTGAACCTGGTGAGCGGCCCAAAGGATGGCCACCTCTGGAGAAAACAGACACACAGATCCATCATAAAACAGGAGAGAGAGTCCCAACGTCTTCTTAAGTTATCACCTCATCCACCTGCTCATTAACGAGTTCATGAGATTCATGCACGGGCCTTGAACCCTCACATGTACTCACATATTCATCACCACCAAGTGATTTATCTCTAAAAATCAACCCTGCTCCCTCCCCCAGATGAGAAACCGGACACTTTCCTCCCCAGGAGTCGTCGTTTCGGTCCCGCTCCTGGGCAGCGGTGATGAAAAGCTGGAGGCCTGAGTGAGGCTGGCCATTTGGTGGCGGGGAGGGGGCTTTCAGGGCTATTATGACGGCGGGGGTATTCGGCTGCAGCTGGTTAGAGTCCAGCCTGATGTCCCAGTGCTCCAGTTTACATTCCTCTGCTGTGTTGTGATACTTGCTACATTAATATCTGTGTTACACTTCATTTTAACATCCAAAGGGAACATGCTTGTTAAGTTTCACTGGATCTCCGGGCTGTTTTCCGGACCACCCCGTCTGGTCTGTGCTTTTTGGCACCTCCCGTCCACTTTGGCTTCTGCAGCCGTACAACAGAGAACAGTAACCTTCAAATATTGCAGAACCACAAGGCCCCATATAGACTATGTATAGTGATGTATTTGTTGTAATAAAAAGCAGCCTGAGTTATTAAACGAGGTTTAAGTTTTTTACGAGGGAGCCTTGATGCGCGCTGGGATTTGTGATTAAGGGATCAATTGTCAAACAATTAAACTTGGTGAATGCATGTGGTCACATTTGAAGCTAAAACTGTTACAAACACACATGATCGGCATGAATGTGTGTGTCCCTGCAACACACACACACACACACACAGACACACACACGCTTATTTCAGGCTTGATCATCCCGAGTTTGACATTTTTGCTTATTTTAAGAGTTTAGACGACGCCACACTCATGTCACTTATCTTAGCACAACTGCTCCCAGCCAAGAAATGATTCGGCACAAAACAAAGTGTTGTTCTGACATCATGTTTTAGATATAAATGCATTAATTAGTGACCTTAATGAGTGCTGTTAGGCTCCATGTTAACATAACGAGTGGCATCGATGTTCTTATCCAACATCTGACTCTCTGAATAAAGCAGATTTTGCAGAATGTTGCTTGCAGTCGTGATGTTTTCACATGGTAACATTCAGTTATGTGCTGGTTCACACCTAAAAAGATTGAACCGAGGTTCATGTTTTTGTCACGCTGTAAACATTTGATCAGAGGGCGGTCGGTGGCGTAGTGGGTTAAGCAGCCGCCCCGTGTGTGGAGGCTGTAGTCCTCGCTGCAGCTGGCCTGCATCGGACGGCTAATTTACTGCGTGTCACTCCCCCTCTCTCTGCTTCCTGTCTATCTTCAGCTGTACTATCAATAAAGGCATAAAAGGCCAAAAAAACAAACATTTGATCAGGTTAGTTTTGCAACTATGAGAGCATGCCATGCACTAAAGAACTTTATGTGCTGTCAATTTTGGAAACTAAATTCGATATTAAGTGATTTCATGTTAGTACTATAATAATATTGTGGCATTATTACCAGCGTCACCAACTTCAAGCACAATATTCACAGTCCTATTTCAGTCACTATAGTGCCAAAAGACAGTAGACTCGCACAGTGTGAGAGCCATGCAGGTAGCTCACACGTCACAATAAAAGCTTCGCAGGAAATGAAAAGATTTTGTCTGCTGAAATCCTAGAAGGCTTTTTGATTCGTAAGATACGAGTCTGAAAAACAGAAGATGGAGGCTTCATACTAAAATATGACCAAACATAGTCCAAACCATCCAAACGCACCGAACCATGGTTCAGTTTGATCCAAACTGAGAACACGTCTTTTTGACAGAGGCTCAACTGTTGAACCGTGGTCTGCAGGAGGTTTCACACCTGTACGTTTGGTTCGGATCAAACTGAAAGGTCCTAAACGAAACGAGGTGTGAAAGCAGCCTCGCATTCGCCCAACGTGGAATTACTTCTTTCCATTTCGAGAAATCGTTCCTTCAAACTCCTGTCTCGCTGTTTAATAAACTTGTGAGTTGTATCGGGGCAGGCAGTCGTCGGTCCCGACGGGTCGAGGGTCGGCTGCACCTGAACAAACACACTGCAGAGAACTGAAGGTGTGTGTGCATTGTAAGCAAAGGGGTACCACGATCTGTCCGGACTCGTTTCCAATCAATGAAACTGAGGCGGAATTCCTCAAGCGCTTTGTGGAGCCTTGTGGAGCTCCTAGAGAAAACTACTGCTCCCGAGCAATACTCCACACCTTATTTAATGGGGTTATTGCTGGATTTCATCAGGTGTGAGAAGAATAAATGTCACAGGGAGTGTTTTGGGAGGTGTCACGTACGGTGTTAAATGGCGTATTTTGGAGTGAGACGAAATGGAAGCAACAGGGTTGGATCTGATTTCAAACTTTATTTGCCCTAAATGACGGACAGCGTGCAGACAAGGCATGAGTGTGAGAGGAGGGAGGTGGAGGAAGGGTAAAAAAGGAAAAGACTGACTGCAACTACAGCAGAAAAAAATGATGACTTTCTGCTCCGGACCATGGGGGGATTCAGAGATGAACTGTCCTGCTAAGAGACACATTGAGAGGATAATCCAGCCTTTGTTTAATTCCAGCAGCCTGAGTCCTTTTTGCTTTTTTTCTTCTCGCTGGAATCGCGCTTGGCAGGGACCCGGACGAAGGGCGGCTAAGATTGATGCTCGTTGTCATTGATAGGAAGTAAGAACCGCTAGGCTTCACTGCAAGCCCATGTCCTCATCTCTCCGACTCGGCGGGACGCTGCATAGTTTGGCAGGGCCTATTCAGGAGGGAAGCCCCTTTAATGGTGAGAACCAATGCCACAGAGCCCACGTTCCCAGCAAGAGCAAGAGAAACGCTGAGGACGGCACTTCCATCTGGCCTCCAGCGAGCCTCGGCTCACGCTTTCTCAGGAATAACAAGCATGAGTGCATGCTAATCAGGTGATGGACCCTTTTTGCAGTTTTGAGACTGCGTTAGTCATTTATTCCTAACACCTAACACACCATGTTTACCTGATAGGGACCTCTAGTGGCTGTGAAACCTTTCAAGGAGGCGTTGAAGACAATAAAAAGTGCTGCTCGCATCCAATTTTCTACCAAGAGTCGATTGTTTGTGCACAAACAAACCTTAATTTTACTAAAATAAGACATTTTAAGAGTCAACTTGAAACAGCCGCGTTCATTTCATCCACACTTTTCATGGATCTTGCTCGCTGGCCAACTGAGTGCGTTATATTCCTCTAACTGGAGGAACAGCCATCAACATCCGAACTTTAAACAACACACAACTGACATCCATCAATGCTGGATCACCAACAAAGACTTAAAGCAGTTTCTGTTACCTCACATCTTCCGTTGCTGCTCTGACCATTGGGTTCTGGGGTTCCCCCTGTTTCCTCACCATGCTAACTGCCTCCAGCAGGAACAAACTTGCACGCATCATGCCTTCAAAATGATTCGGTCTCCCCATGCCGAACCTCTCAAGACCTTAAGAGCAAAGCCATCACACGCAGAGCACACGGTACCACAGCCAACCCTTCAACCCATTCTTCAGACTGCTCCTGTGGTTGCAGATACAGATCCCGGGCCTGGAAACTAGCACGATATGGCAGGAGTAGCATCACTTAACAAAACAGCTTGGTAATAAATATAGGGCCATGTGTATCAGATGTCTCTTTTGGTAGTTACATGATGGTGTATATGGATTTATCAATGAGCATAACGCCATACTCATCCGAACCACGGTGATTCAGCATTAAAAAATTACTTTTAAAAATAATTTGAGATGTTTCAATTCACCGTAATTCGTTCTGGGTGGAAACACCTGGACAAATTAACCAAAAACATCTGCATGAGCAGATACCACACAGACAGTTAGTGGCTATAGTATAAACACGATAATGCACCCTGAGGTGTTCCGATATAACCTATAATATATTGTCATTGTATCCGTTACTCTAAAACAAGCCGTATTGTACCGGTATTCACCACCAGGCTGCGAGAGAGGTGATGTAACTCACTCTGAGCTGTTGATTTATATCATGACACATAATCAAGACCTATAAGTCATAATCAGTCATGTTACGTGACTGAGTTAGACTTTAACGGAGTCTGTTTACGTCCACCTCAACCCTTGTCAGGAGCCGTGCTTACATAACGGGAGTCGTATAAACGCAACAACCAAAGTCCTACTGAGCTCCATAAATTTAGCTCCAGTCGAAGCCTCGCAGCGTCAAGCACCAATATCAAACCGCACCTTGATAATGCTGCTATAAAAAGAAAGTATGACTGTCGAAAAAGAAAAATAATCAGCATGGAAAGAGGTCATAATCGACCGTTTAACCGCCGAGACCTTATGAAATGCTTTAACGGTTACATCAATCAGCCGCCTGATCATCACCCTCAGCGACAAACTCCTGGCACGGACGGACAAGTCGTCCTTCATGTGCAGCCCTCTGAGTGGTTGGCTGCCCTGTCAATCACAGGGGTAATGGCCTGTGAACAAGCCCTCCAGTGTTTGGATTGGAGGGCTCTTGGATGGGGTGCCAACCCAAACAGCGAGCGCGGGACTCAGTGGGACAGTCGGCCAACTCCCTCATGCCGCTGCCATACTTCATGCTGTCCACACAGCTCAGTCACACACTCTAAACTAAACACACTAACCCTGGTCAGGCTCACTTGCAGCTCTCACAAACTGGGGTGTAAAAACTACGTATAGAAAGCGAGAGCGTTTAATTACGTCGACTAGCCAACATCCTGAAATCCAAACCGAGACGCAAACGTGTTTTAATTATTAACACAAAGGAGTAATCATGATATATTTAATGTTTAATTCCATAAGTGCCCAGAGTTTATGGAAGGTTTTAAATATTTAATATAATAATGTCCAGTAGGGGGCAGCTTATTCCGGCCAGCACTACTTTTTCTTTCTGAAAGAAGACGCCAAGGTTTGAATCATAACGCTGTAAATGCAAAAACATAATGACAGGCTGTATTGTATTTTATTTCTTTTTATTTAGGAATTTTAAATCTTCCGTAGAGGCGAGGAGCCATTTCTTGGATAGAGTTCGAAAGATGCCACAAAGTGTTTCACCACTCTCGCAGAGGTGACATTACATTTAAAACATGTACCGTAGGGCAGGTCAGCCGAACAGACACAAAATTCACGAGGGGAAGGATGTCATAGAACACGGCGGTGTTGGAAAGAGCAGCTCAAAAAAACACAGAAGAAATGAGCGCATAGAAACCAAAACGTAAAAGGATGATAAAAGGTTTCCATGGATCGTGGTCGTGCCTGGATCGTGGATCGTGGTTGCACCTGCTGTCGTGGTCCTGCTTGACGTCCACCGCTGCTAACGTTATTATTATTAGTCATATCCCCTTCTCCCTTTTATTTCTCTCTGAACCTAACCGGTCGAGGCAGATGGCCGCCCACATACAGCCCGGTTCTGCTCGAAGGTTTGTGCCTCTTTTAAAAAAAGAGAGTTTTTCCTTGTCGCTGTCGCCAAGTGCTTGCTCATGGTGGGAATCGCTGAGTCCCTTTAAATAATTTTATATGGAGTACTGTCTAGACCAGAATAGTGTCCTGAAATAACTTCTGTTATAGTTTAGCTCTATATAAATCAAACTGAACTGATAAAGTTACACCGCAAAACATCCGACTTTAATCATCCACTGCACCATTACATGTTCTCACAATTAGACTACGCACTGTACCAGAAAGTAGCTCTGCAAAACTTAAAATCCTATAGATGTTTACTACACACATTTTTTGTGAAATATAGATTGTGGCTGGACCCCGTTCTATATTTCACTACAGCGCCGAGGACCAGCCATCATTTTAAAATCATTCCCAGTGTTTATATACATGGAAAATCCTGAGTTTTGTAGATAGTTTAAGTTGTCATTAGGGTTGCAAAGGAGTTAGGAAGGAAGTGAAGCTGGAGAATTATGAAAATTTATGGGAATTAACTGGAAATTGTGGGTTATTTAAACAAACTGTAACATAAATATATTTATATTTGTTTGAATTAATTTATTGAACAATATTATGTAGTCCACAAGCTCAAATGTGTGGCTTCAATAGTCAGATATTCAAGTGTGCATGAAACTATATTTAAAGTTACCTTCAATTTTGTAAATTCCAGATTTATTTATGTTTATTCCCATATTGTACATTCCTGTTAATTCCCACAAATTTCAGTTGATTCCCATGGAAAGTTTCAAACTTTTAAAAAAAATCCCAGAATTTTGCAACCCAAGTTTGTCATCAATAACCGGAACCTGAAATATCATCTCACCCATATGGAATCTGTTTTCTAGGACTAACCAGGTCATGACGACATTTCCACTTAGATAAATCGATAACTGTACTGTTTGTTCTTATAAATGAAATATTATTTCTAAATATTTTAGTGCCATTTCTTTTTTTCTTTCAGATGTTTACTCGGTTTAAAAAGCTAAAAGTTTCACATATTTGATATGAAGTTAAAGGGAAAGTTGTGTAAACAACTTGTGTGTTACGGGAATTTTAAAGAAAAACCTTTAAATAAGGAGGACTGGATTCAAAGTATCAATACAATTTCAATATATAGCATCTAAATGGTTTTCTTCAACATAATCAGTAGCCATTATAATCTAAATGTCACCTCTCTGACTCTGTTCTGAAATCCCTCATTCATACAACTGCAGCAACAAGAACTCGACTGACTTAAATATAAAAAGCAAAACTGCCGCTGGCTTTTAACCTTTCTGATCACTTGACTCGGATTTCTTGACTTCCCTTCTACCTCAGATCTCACCACGCAGCACTCAAGTTATCACGCGAATGAAAAAAACCTAAAGTAATCCACATGTGAGGCATTACGGCTCATATTCATCCTTCATATTCACACGTCATCCCTCCAATCAGAGGGGCTTTATCCCTCAGCGGCGTCAGCATTGGAAACGTCTTCATCTGTCAACGCTGTTGACGGAGGGAAGTCCGTGTCCGTGCGGCGAGGGGAGCACACGAGGGCAGCAGACAGCCGGACCGTGGCCTCTGCTGAGCTCAGCGACCCTCTCCATGATCATAACACACTTCTTTTCCACACTTTGCTTTAATGCTGTGCACGCAGGCCCTGTGGACATTATCCCTTTGTGATGTCTGGCTTCGGTCCCCCCGCTCGCTCTCTTTTCATCGCAGACAGAGAGTGACCTATAGATCGCTGTTGATGTTATCTCTGCCTCCCATGAGGCCTTTCACTTGGTCTCTTCTGCTGCCGTGAGCCCCCCCACATCCTGACCCGTACCATACCGACAGAACCTGCAAACTAAGCGGGGGCCCGGATTCTTTTGTCAGCCGTTACAACCTGCAAAGCGGGCCAGGAACTCGCCGTCACGGTGAAGATTTATGGAGCCTAGGGGCAGGTTAACCCCACTCTCCACCCGCCGCACACCCCGCCCTCTCCGCCCTGCCACACCAGCCAAAGAGGAGCTCCTCTTTAAACAATAACATCCACATCGGCTGCTTCTCCTCGGGGACGGAGGACAAGCGGAGAGGAGAGCGGAGGAGTGCTGAGCACATCTGTTTGTCTTAACAACGGCTGCCGTCTGCAAGGCCAAAGGAGTGCGAGGGGTGCGGACACAACAGCAAACAGATACACAGGATGTCGTAAGGTGCTAGGAGAGCAAGAAAAAAAAAACGAGCTGAAGTCGCCCTGACAGGGAAAAAAACTGCTGAATGCATGAAAATAACGAACAATGCTTTTATAGATATATCTATTTTTGCTTTAAATATTTCAGTTTTTAAACAGTTTTGACACATATGTTTAGATCTGCTTTTAAATCAAAGAATGTTGGTGATTAAAATTCAACTGGACTAACCTGAACTCATGAGATCATGCAAAAAAATCTATCTTTCCGAGCTTCAAACTATAAATTTGTGCCAAAACACAATAGTTACAGACCAATCAGTGTCCTGTGAGGAACTACCAGCAAGTAATAATATAATAATAACTATATCAGTAGTGGGATTGAATATTCTTCTACAGTGTTCTCATTCTCTTCATTTCTATTAGAACTAGATTAGATGAGTTATTTGGTTTGTTGATCTGATCGGCCGAAGTTCAACCACGATACACTGCGATGCACAGATGTTTCATCCCGTCACACAGACTGATCATCAACCCCCAAATAATCAGCAAGACAGGGTTAAACAAACACAAGACTTTCACCCAGGAGACCGCTGCTTGTGTCCTTACATAAAGCAAAGAGTCAACCTTGTACTTATTTTAACCTCCATCCACAGTCTTTTCCTAAACCTAACCATGTAGTTATTCTGCCGAAAACTAACCAAACTGTGACAGTTTAAAACTCGTAAATTGTGAAATGTTTCTTAGGCTCGGTTTTATTTTAAAAAGGTCAAAAAGAAAATCCTGCACATGCAAAACTGGTGCACGGCGTCCACTGACCAACCTGATCAAACAATAAGCAAGTTTTTGCCTTTAGCAGCAGTATTTCTATCCTTACCTTATCCTAATCACTCTGCTTACACCTCTGTTACGCAGTCATCGATACACAGCCACTGTTTAAACTTAACAGTTACCTAGTGTTTCTTTAGTGTTGACGAAACATTAGAAACGCAAGATTGAGGACGTCATACGCCAAAATTTAGCATCACTATGCAGTGGTCCCTCGTTTATCGCGGGGGATACGTTCTAAAAATAACCCGCAATAGACGAAATCCGCGAAGTAATCAGCTTTATTTTTTACAATTATTCTACATGTTTTAAGGCCGTAAAACCCCTAACCACACACTTTTATTTACTTTTCTCAGACAGGCATTAACATTTTCTCACATTTCTCTCTTATTTAAACTCTCAAAGTTCAAACTTTCGCAGATTTAACAAAAATAAGAACTATGCTGTATTAGTAAATGAAACCAAAGATCAAAACCTGTTTTCAAGGCCAATTTAATTTAAATGATCAATCTACGAGGTTTGACACATAAGAAATTATAACAGTCGTCCCTCGCTATATCGCGGTTCACTTTTCGCGGACTCGCTGTTTCGCAGATTTCTTTTGTGTGTAATTTTGCATGCTTTTTTTTACAGCGTACTGTACAGTATGAACGCACATGTGTTCTGCGTCCTGATTAACTATGGGAGTACTGTAAAAAATGTGTGTAAAAAGGTGTATGAAAGTGTGTGGTTAGGGGTTTTACGGCCTTCAAACATGTATAATAATTGTAAAACTTACTTCGCGGATTCCATTTATTGCGGGTTATTTTTTAGAATGTATCCCCCGCGATAAACGAGGGACCACTGTATTAGTAAATGAAAAACCAAAGATCAAAACCTGTTTTCAAGCCCAGACATTTTGAACAAATTTAATTTTAACGATCAATCTACGAGGTTTGACACATAAGAAATTATTACCAGTAACTCACCGAACGCATTTTGTACAGTACTACCTGAGTCAATCAGGACACCGAACACAATGTGCGTTCATACTGTACAGTACGCTGTTTAAAAAAAAAAAAAAAAAAAAAAAAAAAAACATGCAAAATTACACTAAATTCTGCGAAACAGCGAGTCCGCGAAAGGTGAACCGCGGACAACTGTAATCCATAAAGATAAACTCTGTTTCTGTACAAACTACAACAATTCTACTACAAAATTATTTATTATTATTATTCAGAATAAGATGAATAAACATGAAGATTTCTCACTAAAATAAGAGCTGCCATTTCCTCAATAATGCACTGTCACATGTGCTGTTCTACTGAATATCAGCACGGCCGTGCTGATATTCAGTAGAACAGCACATGTGACAGTGCATTATTCCATCTTTAAGATAAACATCCTGTTTTAACAGCAAAGTAGCAGAATTAATTAACCTTGACCTCGAGGTGACGCTGATCCTCAAAGAGCAGAGGCAGCAGCAGCCAGCGTGGTGAGACGACGGCAGCGTAACTCCATTACCTCACATATAATCAGAGTACGGACAGCTGACTGGTTGATTAATGGCTTCAGCCTGGTTGGCATGGCTGGATATAGATGCTGCCCCGAAAAGCAGAGCTGCTATTAGTGGCGCTTGCGATATACGGTTAGAATAAACAGAATCAACAGGCCTGTCAACAACACGGCCACATTCGAACCCGAGTCGGTCTCCCGCTCACCCAAAACAATCTGTTTCCAGAATAGAAAGGCTTTCAAACGTATATAGTTTGGTCTGATGGTGAAAGAGGACCGGAGGGAGAAGCGAGCAGAGAAACTGTGGGGTGCATTTGTTTTTTTATTCTTGTCAGTCACCGGGTTATTAAACCAATGTGTTTATAATAAGAGGATTTGAATGTTCTTAATACATAAACCAGTGGTTAAAAGGGGAGGAAGGCTCCTGTTGTTTCAGGCTTTCTAAATCATCTTTGCATCATGCACCAATGATACGACTTTAAGCAAAGACCACAACTGTCCCCTAAAAAGGGAGACTCCTGAACTTCATGCAGAGCTGCAGGCCTGCAGACAGGAGCAGCTCACTTTCCTTTTTCAATCCGCTGCTATCTCCAAGATCGCAGCATCTGGCAAGAGCCGAGCCCCCGAGCCCCGAGCCGAGTCGTCGGCAAGAGATGGCATCGGCACACACGACATCGACCGACGGCCTTTCAAAGTGCTTTTCCACTTAATTATCTTTGAGCTGCACTTTCATGTGGAAGTCATGAGAGAGGAAACTATGCAAAAGAAAAAAAAAAAGAAAACTGGCCATAAATCTGGTTAAACTGAAAATGATATTTTACACTGAGGCTAATAAGGGCTCGTATTTCCCACCGGTGGATGTCACTTCTTCCTCTTTTTGCAGATTTCTATTGTAATATTTCCCTTATTATAAATTATTAGGATTTATAGCTCATATGTCTTGATGCAATAGGATTCAAGATGCAGCGTTCCCGCTGCTCTGAAGCACCGAGACGGGGCAGCGTTACACGACAATTCGACACTCATTAAACTGCTGAAAAATACTTTCTGCCCGCATCCTACATCTGTCTCATTCCTCAGTGCTTCATTATAGGCGACATCCATTCCACACGGTAGAATATTTTGGTTGATCCTTACTCTGGAAAGAGCCCCGAGGTCAAAATCTGGTTGACCGAGATGACCTCGGCTGACCAGAGTGAGGACCGCGCTGGCCCTGTCCTGCGGTCGAGGAGGACTTTGGTAACAAGGGGAAAAGCTTATATCCTGAGCGAGTGCTGCGGGCGCTCAGCACCAGACAATTATCTGCGACCCCACAATGTTCCATAATAACAACCCCAACAGGCTGAAAGAAGAGGAAATGAAAGTAAGTGGAAAAGTTTTTTTTTCTTCCTTTCTTTAAAACATAAAAATGATTGTGCAGCTCAAAAATAAAAAGAATTCCAACCGAATGTACCGAGCAGAGATGCAACACTGCAGACGTCATTTCCTCTGCATCGTTAGACAATGAGAGCAACGACAGGAACACACACATCATTAAAACCTCCTCATGAATGTGACTCAGCAGACACATTACCACTGCGCTCCTTAAAATAAGGTCGAACGCGTGCAGCTTAACCTGGTTTTCCTGGACCTGTCAAAACACGAGTCCGGAGTTTGTTTGTGATCGTTCAGGCTCAAACGCTGAAGGCCAAACACTCCAACTCGTACTGAAGTGTCGGTATTGGTCATAAAACAGCCTGAGCATGACACACTCTCCCACATACTCACGGTGCAACACAAAAACGATCTGACATTTATAACGCGTGTGTGTTTTTACCTGTTCTTCCTAATTTGTCTCGTGTTCTAACTCCGGCTGACAGAGTGGAAAGTCTGACTTACAAACTCACTTCACTTTGCCAGAAATCAAATTAGCACGAGTCCGTGAACGCAAGGAGCTTCACCTGTCTGTTCGATCTACACTACTTACGGTTTAACAAGCAGTCATTAACCAGCAGCCCCAATCAGCCCTCACTCCAAAGTGGCAAAGGTCAGCCTGATTAACCCTCTGATATCAGCCAAGATATTTAGTCTAGCTGCTAACTGTCTTCATCCCAAAGACCTCCACACCCACACCGGCCTGATTGTAAGGACACTTGCTCGTAGATACTCATGGAAACGCTCTGGATAATGAAAGCGAGTTGCTAGAAGATATTCTTAAACTTTTGCTGCTGAGGAAATGTTTAATCTTTGGAGTCTACATCAACCTGCAGGAGCTTCCCTCTGTAGACTTGGCGTGTTCAGCCTCAGTCCTTTAGAAAGTAAACAAAGTCTCATTGACATGTCTGCACTTTGAATCAATTTGTCTTTTATGTAATCGATTCAGATAGCAATTTCCACATAAGCCACAGTATCATGAATAAAAAAAATCAACAATTACAATAAGCATGTAAAAGACAGTTAACCAGGTTATTTGTGTTCATTCTCCAACAGGTTATATTAGTTCATACTCAGTTTACTTTGGATTGAATTACTTTGGTCTCAAGGACACACAGATACCCGTATCGATGTTTCATGCCAATGCACAGTGATCACAGTGATACGTTGGGGAACGCCTGTTTGATTTTCAGGTTTCGAAAACGCAGAGTCATCCTGTTTCTCGCTCTGTTTGTCAGGTTCTCTTCATCCCGATGGAAAACATGTTTTCGTTATTTGACTTTGTTACATCACTGATGTGATAGACAGCGATATGAAGAAACGCCGCAACGATAGATTGATTAGTCGACCGTCAGAATATGATTTAGCAACTATTATGATAACAGATTAATCAGTTCAGCAAATAAGACTGTTTGCAGTCTCTGTAATGTGAGGATCTGCAGTAAACATGAAGGCAAATCATAGAAATAATCAGCAGGTTAATTGATAATTAATATCAGGCAGTCTCTGTTTTGTTGTTAGGTGTTAGAAAACTTTCTTTGACATAAATTCTTCAGATCTTTCTTTACGTTACATGGTTGATTTGTCCGATATGGATTAACTAATGCTTCAACATGAAATCCAATTATATCACGTTCTCTGCTTCTGTGGAGTTATGTTCTCAAAAAGAAAACATTAAAACACACGGCGTGACAGTAATCATGTCTAATCTGCCCTGTGTCGTGATGGTGGGAGTTAAAAATACTTGAGTTAAAAGCGGAGCGGTGTAATAGAGTAAAAAGCATCCCGAGACGATGTTCTCAGTCACCTCAAAATCATGTCGGGCAGCTCTCGGCGAGCCGCGGGCAGACGGTCTAAAAAACACAGCTTCTGTTGAGCCAGATTCTGCACCGACACACAGCGGCGGCGGACTTTCATCCAGAACCATGCGGACTAGACGGCGGGCAGCTTGATGTACCACTGACACAAATAAACATCAGCGCAGGCCACAAATAAATACCTCTCTTCCGGTGTGCTGTGTGGCAGCCGAGCATCTGGCACGCGCATCAGTGAGCCAACACACATGGAAATATGCCGAGCCACAAAGTGTGGAAATACCGTATCCGGTATATATATTTTCTTTATTTCTGTTTTTTTATAGTGACGCTGTAGGACGTTTGCTTCTTCAGAGCCATGACTATATACAGCTTGTTGCTGTGAGAGCTCCGGGTTAAGACCACAGCCCTCTGGAGACCACGGCCTCTCACATCTGCACAGCTCCAAACCAGCTGGATGTAACTCAAAAATAATTGCTTCCTCCACAACGTCCAGGAAAGCATGATGTGTGTGCTATCTTCACGACTCCTCCCTGCAGGGATGGCAACTAAATCAACATTTTACAACCATTTATCATCAGCTCGCTTTGTAGTTTGTTTTTTTTTGCTCCGTATTATCTGAGGGACACTTGAAAGAGGACGTGGAGAGATGGTTCATCTCGGTGCTGGTAGGTAGCTGAGTTATGTCGGGAAAGGAAATCGACTTAACGCTGGAAGCACAAGAGAAGACGTGCATGGTTGAGGATGAGGATGGAAGCAGCTTGTTTAGCGTGTTTAACTGCTGGAAACATACGTAAACCTGTGTGTGTGTGATCAGTGGAGAAGTGGATTGTCCTGCATGCAAGGGTTTTACAAGTTTATAATGACGTCTTAATACTTTTTTTCCACCAGGGAAAAGTGGCCAGTATTCAAATCCATAGTAAACAGCACGAATCCAAGCCGACCGCAGCCACTTTGCTCCTTTTTTAAGCCTACAGAGGGACGAGTGTTCCTCACTTAAATGATCACGTTAAAAACTGCTCGGTGTCTTACTACCACATCCAAAAAACTACTACGTAATAAAGAGTGCAGAAACTACACGGCAGCGAGCGCTTGGCAAAACAACCACCGCCAAAAGAAACATGAATAATGTGAAAAAGATCCAATAAACTCGACTTATTAGCTATGAAACACGATCAGTCTTTTGCGGGGCCGCGTGCGTCAGTGTGAGTGCTTGTACCGTGAGCGCTACGGTGGACCCAGTAGAAGCAGAAGTCGACGCCCAAGAAGGTGAACCACCAGGTCCAGGCGCTGTCCCAGGGAAGCTCCAGCAGGCGGTACCGGTCCCACACGTACATGTAAGCGGACAGCTCGCAGCCTCTCATGAACAACCTGAGGGAGGAACAGATCGACTTATCTATTATATGCTGAAGGATCAAATATCAAACGCTGATGCTCCGACTGTCGGTGAATCTTAAATGGAGTTATGAGAGCACGCTGGAGAGCTGCCACGTCGATCTTAGCTGTTCTCCATTTCAAAGGATTCTTCTGTCGAACAGAAGTCCACATTTCATTCTACATACAGGGTTCCCACACCTTTTTCATGAACAAATTCAAGCACTTTTCAAGCACCTTCAAGCACCAGTTTTTCCATTTTTCCAGCACCTTTAAATAGGTAGCCTACTAGTTGTGTTTGCCATGATGGTCATGGGAAGCGCAGCGGTGCCACTGTATGGCATAATAATATGGGTCTAATTAGCATTATTTCATATGGTGGTAGATTGACTGTTTTGATTTTTAACTAATTGTGAATTGGCTTGTATTCTCAGCTTGTGAGCGGTGTATTGTGTAACTACCATAGCGCAATAACAGTGACCAACAGGTGTGGATAGTAGTCTACTGTTATTTCTCTGCAGAACACCAAGCGAGTATGATAACTGA
Source organism: Collichthys lucidus (assembly GCA_004119915.2). Classification (NCBI taxonomy): domain Eukaryota; kingdom Metazoa; phylum Chordata; class Actinopteri; family Sciaenidae; genus Collichthys; species Collichthys lucidus. Next base: position 30,054,316 of record CM014091.1, read on the forward strand.
GTTCTGCATGTAAAGGCATCGAATCAAGCGCGTAGCCGCTTAGGAAACATTTTTGTTTTCTCTTGGTTTATTGAGACAGACATCACACAAAGTTCAAGCATTTTCAAGCACTTTACAAAAAATTCAAGCATTTTGAAGGAATTCAAGCACCCGTGGGAACCCTGTACATAATAATGTCCTATTCAAAATGCAAAATTTAGGTCACAGCCCTTCTGTTTTGGACCTTTTTGTTGGTCTTCACACTCCCTGAATCCAGTACACCCAACTCTAAGATGATGTAAATGGGTCTAGCCATTTCTTGTCTCATGTCCGCAGTTTGATTTCAGGAGCGGTGAGCTACGTTAATGCTGTGTAAACCTGTGCATTGTTAACGCACCATCTGTTGGATAATGTTGTATTTACTACCTTTGATGCATGTCATTCCCCATCTCTCTCTCTCTCTCAGGTGTTCTTTTCGGGTCGCATACAGCTGCAGCAGGACAGTCATAAAAGTTTACATCCTACATCTTTCCCTAAACACTTTTCCTTTGCCTCGATGGAAAATGTCACGAGGTCAAGGAAGCATGTGAAGGAGGAAAGAATCTGCCTGCACTTCTAAACGTTACTGACGTGGTTTCTGACGCTTTCATAATGGTTCCTTAGCAGACTAAAGAGCTTTGAGCTCATGGCGACTGATCTGAGACGACTTTAATCTTCTCTGGGCTGCGGTGGATGGCAGCAAGTGGACACCGTTCAGAGAGACTTAAGTGAAACTAATTAAACTCATAAAAGTGAGGGGAACGTGTCTCCGTCCACCCCCAGAGGTAATGATGCCCTTGTGTACCACTCGACACACCTACTTCCTGTCGTTTCCATTAAGTTACCTCACTTTACAAGATCCTTTAAATCGGCAACATTTGAAGCTACAGCAACCAAGAAAAACAGGAAAGTCAGCTATGATAACATAAATACAGGATAAGTCAAGAAGCATATTACTTTTTTATTGTATCACAGAGTCTGAGCTCCTTAAACACTCACAGTGGGAGTCTGGAGGTCATCCCAGCAGATATGGAGGTGAGCCCATCACTGATGGTGACTACCGAGGCTCCGGTCTTCAGCACGCCCACCACCAGCTCCAGCATGATCAGCCCTACAAAGAAAGGAGTGGCCTGCACACACACACACATGCAGAGAATCATGATTCAGCACTGGTACAAACTGTGAAAACAAGACAGTTTCAAGTGCACCACTAATATTTGTCTTGGCGGACGAGCTGAAGGCTCGCAGGGCTTTCATGTCTTTGATCCGTGACGTTTGTTTCGCTGTGCAAGGCCGGAGCAGCGGGTCTAAAGCCACAGTGTATTGGCATGTATTGGTGATGGCAAACATTTGTCCGAGCCGGGCTGCAGCGGAGGTAAGATATGATCTCACCGGTCAAGTTAAAAAACGTCAGCGCTGACAAACCACATATTTTCATGTTTCGAGCTGTCAGGTGGAAGCCAGACAAAACAAAGAAGGAGAACGTGTCAAACAACGAAATCCAATTGACTTGACGCTGACTCACGAAATAAAAAGTCGTCTCGACTCTTGACGGTTTAGTGAATTACACAAATGATGCTATGAACATGCATAGCTACCTCCCTCTACTGGTTAAAACATGGCTATTGCATCTGAATTTTGCCATTGGCTGATTTTGGAGGCTGATGACATCCCCAACCTCCTTCCCCATCTCCTCATTGTTAGCCTGGGTAGCCATGACGACGAGTCTGTCTGTCTGTCTCTTTCAGGGTTATGCCTAGTCAAGCACGGTATTGGTTGAAGATGCAGTCACATCTCCCGTACTGAAAACTCTCTCTCTCCATATCTATATTATATTATTATATTATATAGGCCTGTGTTGGAAAAAATAAAATAAATTAATAAATAAATAAATCGATATTCCGATTCGGAATCGATTCCATATTAAGATCGATTCGTACATCCGAAGATCGATTTAATTAAATAAAAATTTTAATACATTTTCTCCCTGTGAACTTTAACCCCACTAGTCGCGTCATTGAAATAAAACAGCCATGTTGTTAAAACTCACACATACGAGGTGCGTTCAATGGCCGTCGGAATGACTATGATGCGTTCATGAACGTGGGGAAAAATGGACATTCAAGGAAAACTCTACAACTACCAGCCACTTCTGTACGTTCTCTTAAAATAACTGAGGCGATTGCGGGTTACATTTGCAAAGATATGTGCCCATATCCTGTTGTTGAAAACGAGGGCTTCAGGCGACCAAAAAAATGGTTTTAATAACACTAACCCGAATCGAGATCAGATTGGATTATGATAATCGATTCTCAGTCTTGAGAATCGGAATCGAATCGATTCTTAGAATTTGAATCGATACCCAGCCCTAATATTATAGTTAGTTGATTATTTCCTGCTGCTGTGCATCTGTGTCTCTCTTTCTCTATCACAGGTTCCACAGTTACTGTAATCATTTTATCATTCATTGTAATTCATTGTCATTTTATCATTGTAATTGTACAATATGTTTGTGTTGATTTGTCCTGTACACGTGACATCCATTGCATGTCTGTCTGCCCCTTTTGGGAGAGGGATCCCTCCTCTGTGGCTCTTCCTGAGGTTTCTTCCACATATTTTCCCTGTTAAAAGTTTTTCCTAACTTGGGCCGAGGGTCTAAGGACAGAGGGTGTCACTCCCTGTACAGATTGTAAAGCCCTCTGATGCAAATGTACTTTGTGACTTTGGGCTTTACAAATAAAATCTGATTTAAATTTTGATTTGACAATGATGTATTTATCAGGTAAAGCGAGCTTGCTAGTTGACCTGAATAATTCAGTGTAAGAAAAAGTCATTTATTTTTTACTCGTCTTTGCTGCTTGATGCTGAACGTTAACTACAGAGGTTTATGATGACGACAACTGGCTCTACAGATACCCATGATCCTTGGCTGCTGTTGCTAAGCAGAAGAAGTGAGTCAGAGGTGTGAATCAGAGCGAGTCTTTACCAAATTCAAATCTTCCAAAGTTGCGTCATTTAAGCTGCAAGCAAAACTTGATTTCAGGTTTTAATAATAGTTGCAATATTTCAGCTCGGTGATTGTTTCCTAGAGAAATGCTAACTTCTTTAAAACCAGACATTTTCTAAAGACAGCTGCTTGGTTTCATGTCCATCCAAGCCTTGGAGGGACAGGGAGGATCAGCCATGTTATGTCTAATGTCGTATGTCTATGCAGAAAAAGAACAGGACGTAAACTTCTTGAACCCAAAATAACTTTTTCCCGCTCTGCAATTCTATAAGTGAAAATATAAAAGTTTAAAAAGGTGTGGCTCCATCACAAGACTGACCTCCGCCCGGGCTCAGTTAAATTAAGAAGTTTGTCTTCCTTAAAAAATGTTTTTTCTGTATCGCCGACCTCACATGTTGCGGCAACGTGGCTGACAAATGTGTGATCCAACAAGACAAACAAGCAGGAGGCTGTTTTTAATTATAACCAGCACAAGATGCCACATGACTTTCAAACTAAATTCAAAACTTCTACTTTCCAAAAAAAGTTGGAAGTGGGTCACATTTCAGCTTCGACTAAATAAATGGTCATCTCCAACCAAACAGTCAGTGACAGGCCTCTGTTCTAACTGCGCTGGAAACATGTAATAACCTCTTAATGGGTCTGTCAAACATGGAACCAATTAGCGAGGGACATAGTTAGCAAACAGGTCACGACTGCGACTTCAGCGGCGTGTCGGACCTGCTGGTTGGTTTTTAAGCTCGAAGGCTCGATCATTGACCAAGTGACTGCAGTCGTAACTGGGACACATGGGCTCTGCCGAAGGAATGAAGGGCGTGACGGGACCACAGAGGAGCACATCTGCAGGTGGGGAGGGAGCGAGGGAGGAAGTGTGTGTGTGTGCATATCCACATGCAGGTGTGTGAACGCGTGTGCACGAGCAAAGAGGCGAGAGCACCACCAGGGACCCGCGATCACACGCAACGCTCCCAACATCTGGCAGCAGGGCTTGCAGCTAACAAATGGGCTTGCAGCGCCGGCAAGGCAGAGACCTCCTCCAAACCCGCTGAGAGAGAGATTATCATTCTGGACATCGGCCGAAAAAAACTCCCCTCCTTTATTCTTCTCCTGTCTCGCAGATAGTTTTACCTCCTCGGCCCGGCGCTCTTGACAGCTCGGGACAAAATTATTCAGCAAAGGGCAAGCCGATTATCACGGCAGGAGAAAAAAGCTTTGTTATTGTTGTTTCTTCAGCCTTTTCATGGCCGAGGTTCAGAATCTTTGAGTCGGATATTTTTAAGTCTCTGTTTTTTGATCTCGCATTAACTGAAAATCTTTTTATGGAACAAAAATCACACGACAGAATATTTTATAAGCTGCATGCTCACATCCTGTGTGGATTGTTTGTTGTGGCATCTAATAATTTTATTTTCTTCTGAATTACATGGAACATGACATTTGTGGACCAGATGTTTGCATTTTCCCAAACAAACTTTTTTTTTTATAAGTTCACGGATGACTTATGTTGGCTACAAACACAATACACACAATACACTTTTATCCTGCTGCGCCGTCTGAGAGAAATATTGTGTTTGCATTGAAATCACCGAATAGCTGAGAGACCTGGAAACTACCCACAAAGCCATAATTCCAAACAACTCCAAAATTAGACGATTGTTGTTTTGTTTTTTCTAATTAATCTGGCCTGTTGGGATTAGAGTGTGGCAGTTTGTGCAGAACAATTAATGACACAACACACACACAAACACACCCATGCAAACTTTTTATCGCCATCGAGCCCTGCAGCAATAACAAATTTGTTTAATCAGGGTTGGTAGTGGATTATAAGGACTCCTGCTGTGGGGGTAATTGTTCTCCTCCCCTGATGTGCCCCATAAAACCTCATGACAAACATGTGCTGGTAAACCTGCGCCAGACATTCGCCGTAATAAACGACAGCTCAGACACTGTAAACTGACAGCGAGATGCAGAAGAAACCCCAAACTGGGGTATAAACACTGTGCATTAGGTAGCCGTGGGAAATCACTGAGCAGATTTCAGTAGACTTTAGACGTCTAGAAGAAGATAGATTTAATATATCATCACAATATCTTCATGAAATACAGTTTACTGCCTAAAGTTTCTCAAAATTCAGACCCAAGTGGAATAAAGTGAGACAAAACTAAAGCATTATGGTTGTTTTAGTGGTTTTGTGTGTCTTACTGCATACATGCGATTTATTATCTTAATCTCACACTGAATAAATTAACCTCGCTAACTTGGCAGAATACAAAATATCCGTAAAATATCACCACTCTGAGGAAACTTAAAGGGCCAGTGTTCAGGATTTAGTGCCATCTAGCTAGAAGTGTAGTGGCTGATTGCAACCCCCTCCACTCGGCCCCCTCGGCCCAGTGTGAAGGAGAAACTACGGTGTAATATTATGTTCAGGTGATTTTTACACTAATCCAAACACAGTTTTGAATATTATATTTAATTTCTGCCATGTTCTGTTAATAGGGCCCCCTAAATGTGACACACTTGACCTTTAAACTTTAAAGTTTCTCTGTAAAAACTAACTTTTTTTTTTGGTTTGGCGTGATTACAGAATGACATTTGGTCACTGTGAAAAGGGAAAGAGGTTTCTTACACCTTCAGCTGCCCTTAGTGTTTCTCCCATAACAGCACAGGCCTGGTAGCCCACCATGCAAAAAAAATGTAATGCCTAAATGATCAGAAAATACTGCATTTGGTATTATAGTACTAATACTACTGCAGAGAATGATCTTATGGGATGTAGGTTAGCTAATGTGACCAAGGTGCCACCTCAAAACCAAATACTATAAATACCTAATTTTTTTTGCCTAAAATTTTGAGGAGAGTGAGGAAACGGTAACAGGTAAGAGAAGACTGAAGAGACAGGGAAACAAAACAACGTTTACGGAAGTGCCGAACGTGAGCTGAACTTTGACCGCGCTGCTGTGAAGTGTGAACTTACACGACACCGGTTTGAACTGTGAACACAATGAACACAATGAACACACCTCACGATGATCGCTGACAGAAATATCAAACCCATCCTCAAATCTAAGAACTTAAACACGGACATAATTTATCGTGGTGAAAACAGACCTCGGCAACTGTGAGGAGAGCACTGCATGAAGATCTCAACAAACCTGCCTCCTGCGGTGAAATTTCCAAATCATTTCCAATTTTTCCATCATGACATATTTTTTTTCCCTCTCCAAGCCAAGTAGGATAAAGTGCAGCGATAAATCATGCACGCAGCGTTTTGTTACACAACTTATGTTTAAACCTCTCCTTGCGATCACTTTGTTTTAACTGTTTTAAGTTCTCAACGAAAATACAGACGTGAGAGACACTGAACCTTAAACTAAATGACAACTCGTGTTTTCTGATTTACTGTGTTTTGCGCTTCAGGGCACCATACTATTAATCAATAAAAAAAATTTTAAAAATCGAGGAATTAATCTGCAGATTATTCGCTAATGTAAATAATTCCTTATTTCTGGGGACTTTCATTTTCATGCCGCTCCATTACACAAGTTAATGTTGATACTCGGGCTGCAACTACTGAAAGTGTAAAAAAAGGACAGCTCATGTGTGACGTCACCCACAGAAAGATGTGGACCATCACCAATCAAAGCGTCCACGCTCTGAATCCTGCATAACTTTAAGCCTTAATATAATGTGAACAGGTGAGTTCTATATAAATTCACTCTCAGTACAGTTGTCATGAACGGGGAAATTAGCTACAGAGACCAAAACTGTTTTTTGTACCAGGCTGTAAACATGTTTACTTCTGCTGTGAAGTTTTGAACATGGGGACTTATGAAGACTGACTCACTTCTGGAGCCAGCCTCAAGTGGACGTTTGAGGAACTGCAGTTTTTTTGTCACTTCCACATTGGCTTCACTTCACAGCCATGGAGGTTGCTGTTACTATCATCATCCGTAATTAATCTACATCTTATTTTATCAATTAATTAATTTATAGTTTTGTCTACAGAATAAAACAATCTCAAATTTGACTCATGTTGCTGTTTTTAACAGTCCAAAGCTCAGAGATAATCTATTTACTGTCTGATAACACAAACAAAAGCAACAAATCTTTAATACTTTAAATATTTGAGCAGGTTGAACCAGCACCAGAACGAGAATTTCTGCATTTTCACTTCAGTTTCAGGTTTATTGGTCATTTGTAGGTGTAATGTGGAAAAACAGGTCAGCATTAGTAACAGTAACAGTGTTAGACACAGAAGATGAAAACAAGATAATACAACAGTTTCCCCCTGTGTCTGTGGGGGTCTCTCGAGTACTCCAGCTTCCTTCCACAGACACACAGGTAACAGGTTAATTGGTGACTCTAAACTGCACGTTTGAATGGGTGTGTGTCTCATGACAAAAACAATGAACTGATTTATTATATGTTGTGTTTTGCACTTTAAGGCCACCGTACTCCAGCACTTTGAAGTGCTAACCTGTCTGCAGCAGGAGCTTTGACTTCTTCCTCCAGGTGAAAGCTCACCTGAGGTGTCTTTGCACAGGTGTGGTGGATGGTTGAGGGGGACCTTTAAACAACAAATCAGCGCATATTCCGTGACAGTGTGTGAGACTCACCTCATGCACATACTTAGGGACGTCTTCCACCTTCTCAAAAGATGACTCGTTCGGTGTGAGCATTGCAAACATGACCCGGAGCCCCGTGGACACCGAGCCGAGCTCCACAGCTGCAGCCATGGCCAAAACACGGTGCACTCCGCCGCTGCTGCTGCTCCAGGTGAGTTACAGGTGCTGCCTGTGCAGGTAGCTCACACCAGAGTCAGACTCGGATCTATCCGCCGTTTAACGAGCTTGTTTTTCTTCCGCTCAGTTAAGTAGGTCAGTGACTTCACAGCAGAGCTGACAGCTGATAAGCATGAAACTTCTCAGCGTGCACACCCGTTAAAGCTGCAGGATACTCTCTGACTGTGTGCGTGACCGCAGCGCCGCTCCCTTTACTTTTCACGCACTTCGAGATAGAGAGGTGCAGAGGGCCCTGTCACTTTATCTCGCGAGAGTTTAACACGAGCAGCCTGCAGGAGTTGTAAACACGGGGAGTGTGGAGGTTTACCCAAGGTCAAGTATCCATCTGTGCACATGCACATCCACACTCTGTGCACATGCACATCCACACTCTGCAACGCCCTTTGTGTCCTGTGCATGCGTGATTTGGATGCAAGACTGGAGTGAGTATTAAAAGTATAAAGTACTCAATAAAGTCAAGTCAAATGTCTTTAAGGTGCATTAAAAGACGTTTTATACTGTCTATGAGTGACATCGCGTATACGTATATACACCCATGTTTTATACTGTCTATGGGTGACATCACATATACGTATGTAGGTCCAGGTTTTATACTGTCTATGGGTGACATCACATATACGTATGTAGGTCCAGGTTTTATACTGTCTATGGGTGATGTCACGTATACGTATGTACGTTAAAGTTTTATACTGTCTATGGGTGACATCGCGTATACGTATGTATGTTAAAGTTTTATACTGTCTATGGATGACATCGTGTATACGTATATACATCCATGTTTTATACTGTCTATGGATGGTATTGCGTATACGTATGTATGTTAAAGTTTTATATTGTCTAGGGATGACATCGCATATACGTATGTACGTTAAAGTTTTATATTGTCTATGGATGACATCGCATATACGTATGTACGTTAAAGTTTTATATTGTCTATGGATGACATCGCGTATACGTATGTACGTCCATGTTTTATACTGTCTATGGGTGACATCACATATACGTATGTACGTCCAGGTTTTATACTGTCTATGGGTGATGTCACGTATACGTATGTACGTTAAAGTTTTATACTGTCTATAGGTGACATCGCGTATACGTATGTATGTTAAAGTTTTGTACTGTCTATGGGTGACATCGCGTATACGTATGTATGTTAAAGTTTTATACTGTCTATTGATGACATCGTGTATACGTATATACATCCATGTTTTATACTGTCTATGGATGATATTGCGTATACGTATGTATGTTAAAGTATTATACTGTCTATGGATGACATCACTTATACGTATGTACGTTAAAGTTTTATATTGTCTATGGATGACATCGCGTATACGTATGTACGTTAATGTTTTATACTGTCTATGGATGACATTGCGTATACGTATATACATCCATGTTTTATACTGTCTATGCATGACATCACGTATACGTATGTACGTTAAAGTTTTATATTGTCTATGGATGACATCGCGTATACGTATGTACGTTAAAGTTTTATACTGTCTATGGATGACATCGCGTATACGTATGTACGTTAAAGTTTTATACTGTCTATGGGTGACGTCGCGTATACGTATGTACGTTAAAGTTTTATACTGTCTATGGATGACATTGCGTATACGTATATACATCCATGTTTTATACTGTCTATGGATGACATCACGTATACGTATGTACGTTAAAGTTTTATACTGTCTATGGGTGACATTGCGTATACGTATATACATCCATGTTTTATACTGTCTATGGATGACGTCACGTATACGTATGTACGTTAAAGGTTTATACTGTCTATGGATGACATTGCGTATACGTATATACATCCATGTTTTATACTGTCTATGGATGACGTCACGTATACGTATGTACGTTAAAGTTTTATACTGTCTATGGGTGACATTGCGTATACGTATATACATCCATGTTTTATACTGTCTATGCATGACATCACGTATACGTATGTACGTTAAAGTTTTATATTGTCTATGGATGACGTCACGTATACGTATATACGTCCACATTTTATACTGTCACATCATGCATACGGATGTGAATTTTCCGGTTAGCTTAGGATGGTAGTTAACCTAGTTAAACTAGTCAGCTGGTTCACTCGGCTATATTAATTGATTCACTTTGAGAGGCCCTGCACCAATTATTAATGACCCTAAAAGACTTACCTGGACTTCCATACTCACACACAACTTCATATATATATATAAACTCAATCATTGTAGATCGAGGCTAATCTACAATGACTGGCCTCGCTTGGTTATTGGTATGGCACTCGATTACTTAGTCGCCCTCTACAAGATGTAAGGCCTGGCTACACATCCTGATATCTGCTCTTAGCGTGAGTTGGGGTAATAAAATGATGTCACCTGCTGGAGGGATCAGTAGATTTATGATCCAAACGTTTGGCACACCAGGACAGCTGACTCTCTCTTCACACGTGAAATTAAATGCACATATTGAAAGTTTAAAGCCACTTTTTTTTGTTGTTGTTGTTCTTTTCTATCAAACAGCCGGCGCTCTAGGTGAAGTTGGACGAAGTTGGAGGTGAGTGTGATATGACTCATGCATTTAAGTTTATAGTCTAACTTGGGCTGATTGTGCGTAGTGAAGGAGGTGAGCATCCTCCATATTTGTGAATACTTTGCACTGAAGTACAATTGCATCCTGTGGGGGTTTCACATGCGGTGTGAGGTTCCTGCTCCACAAATTAGAATGCACAATCACAATGTGGTGAAAGACGAGATCAAGTCATGAAATTATTTTCAACTGGATTTTGTAACACAATCTGATCCTTTGCGGGTTCCCTCTCTCTCTCTCTCTCTCTCTCTCTCTCTTTCTTGGCAGGAGTCCCGAGCGTGCCCTGAGGCAAAGGTGAATTTAGCATGCAACCCCATCACCAGCTTTCTACACTTTCTGCAATGTTTAATTCATCACGGATTCATTTCACAAAACACACACACAGACACATACATACATCAGCCTGGATTCATACGTGGAGAAAAAAAAAATCATATGGGATTTCATTTACCACTGGTTAAAGTTTATTCAATCTGCAATTCTCCCTGAAAGGATTTAATAAAATACTTATTTCAGGTTTTAGATTTGTTTACAAAATGTCATCTCCAGGCAAACAAAGAACTGTCAGTGTTTATTACTGCGTGAGCTGGATAGAGTGGGTATAAAATTATCGTTTAAGGTAGAGAGACAATACTGAGATTTATTTACAGATCATTTATATTAGCGAGGCAAATTAGATTCCCTGGCACGTGATTTTAATCAATTACATCGTAATTTACATATTTTTTACAGTATAGACGGACTGAAGTGCAGACTGCATGTTCAACAGTGCAAATCAAAGCGCACAACATGGAATGTTTACAACAGTTTGACTAAATATGATTTCCCAAATGTTAAAGTGAGATTTTTTTTATCTTAAATTCTTTTTTCTTTTTTTAACCAATGGCCGTGGTTTTGAAATTATGTCAACATCCTCCGTTTGCCTGAAGCGCGATGACTTGGATGAATTACGCAAACACATTTCTCTGTACATTTGTACACTTGTTTAGCATCGTTGTATGACGATGGCGAATCAGCAAACAGCAGTCCTTCTAAGGACGGTCCTGAGGCAGAGGCAGGGCCTATACTCTGACGGGGAGGGGAGGACGAAGTGTGTGTGTGTGTGTGTGTGTGTGCATCATAAGTGAGCGTGCTCGGAGCTCTGGTCGCTGTCGTGACTGTCCTCGTTGGCTAAGGAGTCCGTCGAGTGGTGGAGCGACGCGATGCCAGAGAACTCCGACGGCAGCAACGTCCCCTTTTTCACATTCACCAGTTCTTTCTCTCGAGCGGCCGCCCCCTGCTGGCCGCCTTTCACCCTTTTCCACTTCATCCTCCTGTTCTGGAACCACACCTTCACCTACGAAGCGAGACAGAAAGTGTCAAGGAGAGAGCAAAACAGAAATAATAATCAAAAAGCAATTAGGAAGCCTTACTGCCTCGGCGGCAACCTCCTCTAGAGGTTTGGCAGCTATTCCTACAGCGGCAATTATGTGTGGATGTAGTGTTCCATCTGCCACTTGGCGTCTACCTGTTTTTCCCTGACTCAACAGCCTCGGCCGTATTTACGTCTCTCAGATTGATGATTAAGCTGTTGCTTAAAACGGTTTACACGTCAAGTAGCAGCAGCAGCAGAGGCCCCCTGAGTGTCGACACATGGGGGAGGAAAGGGAGGCGGGGGTGTCACGCAGGGGTAGAGAGCGGGTTTATTTTTGGGGAGAGTCATTCCGGACGGTGGGGGGGGGGGGGGGGGGGGGGGAGCGGTCACATGGTCAGGAAGTTAGTTGACAGCACAAACGTTTGTCTTAAACGTCAGGGGCGTACGCCACGAGTATCACCTCGGATTCTTTACAAGCCTCGGGCCTTTTCTGAGAGCTGGAGAGAGGTGAAGAGGGGTGGATGAGTGGCGAGAGTCCAGCAGAGGATCACTTATATGTGTCAGGCTCTAATGTCAAACCGAACATGTGATCCTCCGAGGTTTTACGTGCGCACACGCACTATTTAAACTCAACGGCACTGTCCCTGTACGGCTCGACTTTACACCTGGAGTGGCACTATTCAATCACAAGGCGTCAAAAGGCCCCATTTTTAGCCTCTGATAGAAGAGGAACCGCAGATCCGCTGGGTTAAAACGACTCGATTTAAAATATGCTTTAAAAGGACAAGCACTGAAATGGTGTGATTTGGTTTGCAATTTAAAAGATTGGTTGAAATTTGCAGCATTCGACAGTAAAAGACTGTAAAATATGGCATGAATATGTATACACTAAAAACACCATCGCCGTTTTAAGGGAATTTATTCAAAATAAAGCATATAATGTTAATTATACAATAAAACTGTGATATTTAATGGCATATTTTACTTAAAATGTGGATTTGTGTGTGAAATCAACAGCTCTAACATCCTTTCACTCTAACATTAGAAAGGGTTGTACCGTATTTATTACAGTAAAAATCTGGCACATTTTTTTACAGTGTATATGTGTTAAATGCTGTTAAAACAGTAGTTATGTGAACGTAGAGGTTTAATTTTTCAGCCTGATTTATGCTTGTTTTGATCCTGACGTTGACACATCTTAAGACGTGTGCTTACTGGGCGCTAGTTCATCCGAAAAACTTTAATTCATCTGGCCGATTTTTCCCTTTTTTCATGCTCCAAACATGCAAAAAATGTCGACCCGTGTGGCTCCACCTCTGCCATCTTTGAAATGCCTCCAGCTTTCACAGCCTACAAAGACGTAAAACATCCATCAGATTTCTCCAAACAGCTCACGCAGCGTAAATCGACTGCCTCTGCCAGCTGTTTGCGTTGCCAATATTTACCTCACTATCTATGCGCTGTATATTTTCCCTGACAAAATTGATCTCACACACACACGACTTGTGCTGCACGAGCTGAAGAAGAAAATTTCATGCACATTTTTTTATGCCGCTCTGAGCCACAAAAAGATTAATTGCAACAGTCTGGGCAGAGAGGGCTCAAGTGGAATTACAATGGCAAACTGTGTGTGTGTGTGCTTGGTGGCCCCGCCGAGTTAAACGGCCTGACACGGCGGTACAGAGACGTATTCCTTCAAAGTTTTTTACACCTTCTGTAATTTGAAGCAAAAGCAGACGCGATTTATGACACATTTATCACTTTTTATGTCACACTTTCCACTCCGCTTTCAGATTGAGGAGTAAAGGGACTAAATGCAACTGTGCAGGTTTAGCACTCGCATTACTTTCAGAGGCCTTTAACACACACACACACACACACACACACACACACACATACACGGACATTTTTATTCACTAAGAGAAGCAGCTCTCCTTAGATCGACACTTTTATCTGAAGCCTTTGTACATTTTTTAGCACGGGGTGGTTGCCTCAAGTGGGGATTGAACCGGAGACCCTGAAAGCGTTACTGACGTTCTCAACTACGGCGAAACAGATCAGTAACCGAGCGATTAATGGCGGTTTGCTACCAGATGTTGAGACACTGCAGGCGGACATTTTAATGTGATTGCAGGAGAAGCAGGTGTAGCTAATAACACGGCTCTGTTAGGAAATGGGACGGAGCCGCTGGAGCTGTTAGTTCCACTTTGTTTAAATCAAAAAGGTCTACCCGTACTCGACTATTATACTTTCTAGTTTAACGTGACACAAGGCGGGAATCTTCACAAGTGCGTGATCAGCTCACACGTGTGTTATCTTCGGGGTTTTAAAGCTGTGATCCGCATCACCTGAAGCTCTTGGGTTCGTTTCTCGCTCCAGCCTGAGCCACACTGCAAAATATCACTTGGCGAGGTGTCAACCGAACGTGACTTATAGCTTCCAAACGGGTGTCAGAGAACAACAGGCTGTACGACGTTTCCTTCCCCCAACCATTTGTCTCCTGTTATTTATTTCATGTGCATGCGTTTTACAGCGGCCGGCCCACGCTCGGAGACCAATTTGTGCTCGCAGGGCTGGTGGAGGAGAGGAAGTGACTTGCTAGACAGCAACTTCCTCCAAACCTCCGTCTCTCTCTCTCTCTCTCTCTCTCTCGCTCTCTCCCTGCCTCAACTGTGGCCCGCTTGAAAGAATAGACAGGAACATCTGGAATATGATAGTCCCGTCGCACAGCCACATCTGGAGCACAATAGCCCCTCGAACCCAAGTTACAAAAACAACAGTAGCGAGCCCGAAAAGCCTCGTCGCCGTCCCGAGGCCGAGTCTGTTTTCACAACATGGCATTAATGTGCTAATGCAGGGCGGAGGAGGAGGTGGAGGAGGTGGGTGTGATGGAGGGGGGGGTCAGTAAATTTCTGAACCCCGGTGGGAAACAAGCTGACGGTGGGTGGGGCACGTACTTGTCTCTCGGTGAGGTCGAGGTTGACGGCGATCTCGTAGCGCCTTAGCCTGGTTAGGTAGTTGTGGTGGGCGAACTCGGCCTCCAGCTCTCGGATCTGCTCCTTGGTGAACGCCGTCCTCTCCTTCCTGGGCTTGCTGCTCACGTCTGACTTGTAATTCCCGTCCTGGGACTCTGAAACCAAACACCGCACAGGTTTCTGTTCCACTCAGGGCAGATTTATATGCAACAAAAATAAAAATAAGGCAAATGTTATGTGGCAGGTGCAAGTCGGCGGGTGAGTGGAGGGCGAGGTAAGAGAAACAATGGGAGCTGTCAATCACACTTTATTGTTCAGTCATTGTTTATGAAGACTTTAAGTGGCTGGAAGGACTCACGGGCAGCTACACATGTGTATGACTGTGGCAGCTGGCGCTCAGACTGCCAACATGGGTTTAATTTGTCTGGGAGGAATCTGCTGCTACAAATGTATTTTTAAATATGGAACAAAAAGGTTTGCAGGGTACATAAAATATATTTTCTAGTTTCTTTTTTTATTGTTTTCTCAGATTTTGATTCATATTTTCTTTGCAGATTTAAGAAAACAATAAATTCCTGCAGTCTTGAGCTGGAAAAAACTTACATAACATAAAATGTTACCTGAAAGTGTTGCAGATGAAATGTAGCATCCTTCAAAATAAAACAAAACAAACTCGATGTGTGAGCAGGCACACGCTCGCAACATATGGATTTATTGACATTTGAAATGTGGCGTGAACGTATGATAAAAATTTAGGATCAGAAATCCCCCCGGGCACATGTCATCCCCACTTCAGCTCATCATCATCATCATCGTCGTGGAAAATAAAAAAAAAAACCTTTTTGTTTTTTTGCCATTTCAAGAAACTTTCCGAAGAAAACACGTACGCTTAATTTGCCCTTTCAAAACTTTCCTATTGTGCGCAGCCCTTTCGTGGTTTCTCTTGTTGGACACGCTTCAGTTGCACATTGCACTTGAAGGCAGCGGTGATTGCATGCTAATTCATCTGCGGTCCTGTTCTGTCGTGTGTGTTAATCCAGCAGGGCCCCGGCGTCGAAGCCAAAACAGTCAGACACGCTCGCACACGAATGGAGCGCAGCCCGAAGCCAAAGTCGAAGCAGCGACTATCTCCTCACCTAAGACTTCCACCCTGTTGGTCAGAAAGAAAGACGACCTTCCTTCTAATTAAGTGTGTGTTTTTTTTTCCCCTTGAGACGCCGAAGAGAAGAAGCTGCTCTACAAAAAAAAAAGAAGTTATATTTGTATGGCACTTGCACAGTTTTTGGAGCCAAGGACAAACAGATATATAAACTGCAAGAATTCCCGCATGAATTTTATGAAATGAAACAGATCATTGCTCGACTCGCAGCCTGTGTCCGGCTCCCCCCTTTGACCTTGGGGCCTTTTCCCCTCCCTGTAATTTCAAAAACCGGGGCGCTCCAAACAGCGTGTGGCTGATTGAAGCGAGCCTTCAGACGTATTCATCCGCTCTCTCTCTCTTTCCCTTTTCTTTCTGGTAAACACAGACATTGTGTAAAAGAGAAATAAAAGAATAACACAGCCAGCTGGTGCAGACCAGCGGGGCCCGGAGTTAAAACGAGCAGCGGGCTTTTATGACACAGCCACTACAACCACAGCAATTAGGTCCACGCTGTAACTTTCATCTCTCCACAAAAAAGGAGGAATAATACGAGAAAAATACACGCACCCAGACGGGGCATGTCGTTTAGGAGTTCCCAAATGAACCGAGGTCGGCGCAGGAGCGACCCTCTCACAAAGTCTCTCTCTCTCTCTTTTTGTGTGTGTTAGTTGTTTTCCAGTCAGTGAAAGTGGTGATTTGTTTTATTACACACACACGAGAATGAACTCGAATGCACCGACGCATCCTCGATGTTTTTCTGGAGCTTCTTCTCCTTCTGAAAGAGGAAAAGAGAGACTTTTCGGTCACCTCACTCCTCCTTTTTTTTTTACGACGCTCGCCTCAACAAAATAAGACTTCAAGCACCTTTTATTGTTCCACGCAGAAAACTTTTTAAGAGGGGCGACCACTCCCACGACAGGACGAGCACAGAACACAAATATAACCCAGACGCTCGCTCGCTTGCAAAGTGCAACAACCAACCAACCCCCGGACGCGACGCGACACTCTATAGGGGCTGAAAAAACTCTCCAGATTGAACCACAAAAAATGAGCAGGTTCCGCAGAAACCAGACACCCAGAATACCAAAGCAGAGCTGGCTCATCTCATTAGCCCACCCCGCGGCCTTCCTTGAGGAAACAATCACAACCCGAGTATTAGACACAAGAAAGCTGAGATGCTTCATATTTTTTTGCACGCAGAAAAAAAAAAAAAAAAAAGAGGTGAGCCCCCAGAATGGAAATGAGCTCTCAGGTTTTGTTGTTATTTCTGTATCTAAATTCGGGTTTCTGGTCCAGATGGTGAAACCCAATCAGGCCTCTATCTCATGCAACTGGCAGCGGTGTAATATTTAGACAGCTGATTGAGTCAGCAACCCCGGTTAGGGCCCGATAATCAGCGTGATTGGTGTTGAGCGTGGAGAGAATGCACAGCACATGTAATGTATGCAGCAGCTATTGTTACAAGGAACGAGGGATTTGGAGAGCGAGGCTCGGTTTTCCAAAAAAAAAAAAAAGGTTTGACAAAGGAGGAAAGGAAATAGGAGGTGGTTTGTTGAATCTGTGGATTCAAATATACAATTGCAACATTTTTTTGCGTGTGACTAACAGGAAATTTAGCACAAACACACGTCGTCCAGGAAAGTGTGTGAGTCACACATTTTTAAAAAATTCTTATTCCTCGTATTCTTACAGTACATATGCATGAATCTGTCATTTTTCAGCACGCGATTACGACATCTGGAGTTCATGTGAAATCAGTGAGTGGTGTGAATTTTAGTATTTTGTAATATAACCAAAAATTATTGCAAACACATGTTTCCAGCGCGGTTACGTCGTCTATTAATTACACCTCAATCCCTGTCACGGTTTGCACACTTGACTTTTTGTAAAAGCCTGTCAGAGAGACTTCACTAGTCCTCTGGAGGTGACCAGCAGCATCCTGTAGCGAAAAGCGATCACGCGCGGGGAATATCAAGTCAAGTGCAGGTGATACGCTGTGCACACAAAGAGGCCTTTAAAGGGGCGCAGGATCGCCGCTGACGGGGCTGCAGTCCTCAAATGGATAGCCAGAGCGGTGAGCACACTTTCCTTGGAAAACTTTAGAGCTCTCACTAATATCACGTTCCCTTCGAGAACTCCGGCGACCCGACCCGGCAGTTTGTCATGCAGTGATTGATTATTGTGGTGACTGCAGGTTGGAAATGTCCTGCAGGTTATCAGGGAGGTGTTACTTATTTTGGGAGTGTGCAAAGAAATGTTTGTTTTTCCTTTTAGGTATATCTCCACATTTATGCATATTATTGCACAGGTTATTCAAGGACTGTGTCCCTATGTCAGGGCGACGTGTGGCCGGAAAAAAAAACAGCCTCATAATCTGTGGAATATCTTTAAAAAACGATGCACGTGAGACGGCAATTTTTTTAAGAGTAAACGCCTGAACGAACCTCAGGGGTCAAAGTTGCAAATTTTTACAAAGTCACAAATATCCTAAAAACTAAAAAAAGTGTCCTTGAAGCTCACAGCACTCACAGCACCACTGTCCAGAACAGTTTTATATATATATTCATAAATCTGTATTTATCTTTATGTAATCTGTCTGAAGTGTGTAATAACTGCTTAATAACAGTTTATTTGTACGATTATTAGAATAATTTATAATCCTTGTAAGTTCAAAAGAATCAATATTGCGTCACACACTTTAATCACTTCCAATTTCATGTCCGTAAACTAGACTGTGATTTATTTTAACTGCAAACATTTAGACAAGAAAAAGAAAAGAAAAAAAAGAGAAGTCTGCCGGGGTGTTTAGTGTGGCGTGAGGCGCCGGTGTAGTCTTTTACAATCCATGACATTAATTTTTTACTGTGTGCCTCGTTTCTCTGCCCTCTGAAGAGCGTCGCGACAAACCAGATGTGTTTTTTTCTTTTCCAGAAAACAAAACACGGCAGATGTTAATGCATTAAAAAAAGGCCACACCAGCGACGGTGTCGGCCTTCTTGCTCCCACACTTCAGCCGACACCTACAAACTGTTGTTTTTCTATCAGAGCTGCAGAAAGAAAAAAAAGCCTCAACAGTGTGTTGAAAGATTTATAATGACAAGTACAGATGTTTGTGTTATTCTTAAACTCTGCTTGGAATTTCTTAAAAATGCTGATATTTATGTGACGGTGACTGAACAAAGAGATGTTGGAACAAATATTTGTAGAGAGATATCTGAGAGATCTCGGAGCTCCTCTTACCTGAACTGTCACTTTTCCTCTTGCTGTTTCTCTTCTCGGCCTCAGCAGGTGACAGAGTCTGTCTGCCAAAGTCTGCAGGCACACAGGAGGCCCCCGTAGGGGTGCTGCCGCTGCCCAGACTCGGGGTGCTGGCGCACATACTGGGCCCACCGGGGTGGCCCAGATCTGGGGGTGTTGGCCCGTTATCGTGGGATGAGTGGGAGTGCGGGTGGCAAAGGTTGTGGCGCGTGCTGCCGCCGGGCGACGGCATCTGTGGGATGTGCCAAGATGCGTGGTGCTGAGGCGGGTGGTGATGCTGCTGGGAGGGCAGGTGGCTGCGGTGGGGGTGGTGGTGGTGGTGCTGCCCGGGAAACAGGCCGTCGTCGATCGGGTAGCTGGAGATGATGCAGGGCGATGGCGAGGAGGTGGAAGAGGAGGACGACGAAGAGGCCAGGTCGGGGTAGGAGACGTGGTCCGAGCGTCCGTGCAGAGTCAGGGGAGACTGGGTGAAGGCGGGATGCAGGGCCTGGGCCGGGGCGTGGGGGCTCCGCAGGCAGCCAAACAGTGTGTGATCCATCGCGTGCAAACACACACACGGCCCTCCAGGAAAGGCGAGAAGGGCAAGTAAAAAAAAAAAAAGGTAAAGTTACTAAATCAAGCAAAAATCACAAGCACATATCCAAGATGCTTTCTCCTTCTCCCTCCTTTGGACTATCCCAGAACTTTTTTTCCTTCAGTTAGAAAAACTCTCGAATAGTCAGGGCAGAAAGTAAAGTGTGTTTTGAAATGGGTGTCCTGTGATAATCCGGAGCATGCGGCCAGTTGCCAGGCTGTACAGGATAAACAGTTAGCCCAGGATAAGCTGCAGCAGAGCCTCTCGGATGTCAGGAGGAACAGGGGACTGGAGCTCGAGGCTGGGAGCAGAAGGAGGTTCCTAGGAACTGCAGAACGAGGGGAGCCGGCAGAGGGGATGTTATAAATAGGGTGTAACATGAGAGGGAGGCTGGGTCACAGACTGCATACGCGCTACTGACCACATACATATGATCGCCCTCCAAAAAGCACAGCACAATAAATCTGTACTATTAAAATGGCTGAGCTTCAGGAAAGAGGGCAATTTATTTTGGACTTGGAGCTGACCTCCGGTGGCCATCTTTTTTTTTCTTTTTTGCTTGCATGAAAACAGCCTCGATGTTTCATGGGTGGGGTTGGAGGGGGTGAGAGGGGCGAGGGGGTGGGAGGGAAGGGGGTGGCGTGGGGTGTTATGGGGGGAGGTGAGAGAGTGTGGAGGGATATGGGGGGGGTGAGGTGTCAGGGGTTAACTGAGCGTGTCACCCTGTCTCTGTCAGTGTTGACCCTTTAAAATACTGTTAGTGTTGTGGAAGAAGGCGAGGCTCCCGTCAGGGTTTTCTTTCTCTGCCCGTCGTTTTATCTGCGAGTGCATCGTGGAAATCCTGAGATGTTGAGAAGAACTGTAGTTAGTCATCCTACGTTTGACTTTCCACGAAAGAAATCTAAAAGTTTGAATCCAAAAAACTGAATAAATCTTCAATGCAATGCCAAAAATATTCAGCCTGAAACTAAAGTTCAACTTTGCCACCTTTAAAAAAAAAAAAAAACAGATTTTTTTATGATTTAGTGCAACCAGTCATTTTATGAAGGTGATTATCTTATTTTGAAATGAAACACCTCACATCATCAAATCAATAAACACGGTGATGAAAGTCTGACCTTCCATACGAGGTCACAAAGTTCAAATCACAGCGTTTATTCCAAAAACAGCATCACAAATACCGAATATGTTGCTTTTTTAAATTATCGTTAATTACCGACACAGTATTTATTCAATGTAACAGAACCTGTGACGTTTTATTTATATTTTTAAAAAGTACATGGATAAAGTAATATCCGTGGCCTCGCAGCATCGAGATCGACGCGAGGAAGGAAAAGAAAAATCCCAGAAATTGTTTTTTACGAGTTTGTATAAGATGAAATATTTCATCCACCTACGACCCCCGAAATACATCAAACACTCCCATCGCACGGCGTCAGCGCTCGCATCAGCGTGCTGCTAAATCACTTCGACCATAAAAGTGTCTTTTTTTTTTTTTTTGTCGACGTGAAGGAGGAAGAAAAGCCAAGCCGACAGAAAGAAAGAAAGAAAGACGCCCTCACTCCGGTTCTTCTCGTTCTTATTAATATAATGAAATATACGAAAAAATATATAAAACAGATTTAACACATTCACCTGCGCTCGGACTCATTTATATAAAGTAAAATATGAGAAATAATCTTCGTCTGTGAGTGTGTGGTGTTTATTTAATGCAGAAATTATAATAAATGAAAGAAATCAGATTTTTGTGCATGAAATTAAAATATCTCAGCTGTATAATTAAACAGTTAGTGTAATAAGGATATATTAAATAAATATTGGACATGTTTTATTAGAAATATTAAAGATAAACAATCACCTCTCACATATTTCAAACGTCTACAATTGCACTGTGTATTATATTTCACATGGCACTGATTTAAACACTTCAGATTTAAAGCTCATGATGTATAAAAACAGATCAGAGGTGTGTTTTGGGCTCCGACACTCAGTCACAATAACTCTGCCCTCCTGGGATCCGGCTGGATGACACGGGCTGTGCCACAGGCGCTGCGAGGCCGCCTGAGAAAGGAAATTAATTCCTCTTTGAGAGAAAATTACTTTAACAGATAGCATGGCGGAGGCACACACACACACACACACACACACACACACACACACACACACACACACACACACACAGTCCCTCTGAAGGCAGCAGAGGCAGCGCAAGCAAAGAGGAAAGCCACCTTAGGTGAGTGAGTGTCAAACTCTTCTACTGTTTACCTTACAAATTAAGGCTATTAGCAGGTTAGCCCCAGCTTTATATTTGCTCAGGGCCTCGAGCAGGTATTAATTCACACGTGTTTCCAATCCTGTCGCCGGCCTCGCTGCAGTGATGGCCTGTGGCGTGGGTGTTTGCAGTCAGTCCTAGACTTCTCCCCTCGTAGGCAAAAACTCCCACTGTGTGAGTAAGTGTGTGTGTGTGTGTGAATATCAGGCCAGTCCTGGACTTTTATTGTGAAAATATTAGCTACATCTCTTAAAAGATTGAGATTCTACATAACGTGCATCAATTAAATCTCATTTATTTTGTGATTCCTTCCTAATTTATCCGAGTGTCTCCGTGTTTGTCTGTGTGATTCCTCTAAGATCCAGAGTTTGGATTCAGCTCCTGGTGACGGTGTAAATGCTGTTTCAGATGCCTGAACTGAATCAAAACCATTTGGAAACTTTTTTTTTGGAAAGATACTGGCCCGAGCCATGGATGACATAATCCTAAAAAAATAAAAAACTACCTGTGCAGGCTGCAGGAGCACAGATTTGTCAAACCGTTTACGTGATGACATGCGAAATGAAGAGAATAAAAAAGAAGAGGTCGTAGCGGTGAGTAGGTTCTGATGATGTGTACACGTCGGTGCGGGCCGAGCGAGGTCGGGGGGAGGAAAGTGAAAGGTGGACCTGCTGCTCCAACCTGTGGCTGTCCGTCACGAGGGCCGGGAAGGGTTACAGAGCAAACAGCGCTCAGTGACACTGTCACCAAAACAAGCCTGCAAAGCACAAAGTCCCTTTCTGAAAATACAGTTTTTATTTTTGGAAAATAAGCGGCCTGCACTCCTGGAGAAAGGGTTGACCTTTGCGGAGACGCACAGCCGTGACAGACGTTAAAGTATGACGGCCTTCACAATAAAGCTCTGAAAAACACTACACTGCATTAAATCAGCAGAATGTGAAAATAGAATGAATCATTTATGACACACCAGAATGCAAACGAGCAGATTGAAGTGTTAAAGCTTCCCATTGGTGTATAAACAGATAATAAATAACAATATAGTGATTTATTTCTTCACAGGAGAAGTTATCATTGCTGACAAAGACGTAAAACTACATTACACTGTGGTTATTATTTATTTTATTTACTTTATTTAACTAGGAAAGGTTTCATTGAGATTAAAAACATGCAGGCTGCAGCACAAAGTCAATTAAAAAAAATACATGCAGACAATATTAGAACACACAGCAACGTAGGAAAATAATAAAAGTGCAGTACAAGCCTTGACCTGCTTATTAAATGTGTATAAAATCTAAATATGAACTGACGATCATAGTCGAAGGAAAACACAGAGCTGCAGCAACATTTCCAGTCTTGGATGGACGGACCCTCCCTCTGAATTTAACAGCCCCCGATGTGTTACACGCTTTACTGTCGAAAGCTTTGATGTAACTCTCACACTCTAATACGAGCGCTTAAAAAGACCCAGTGTGTGTGTGTGTGTGTGATCATTAATAGACTTTTTCCTTCTTATTTTTATTATTATTCTCCGGCTAATATGGAAACATTTCAGAGCATCTAACACTCTCCTGATATATAAAGCGTGCGAGCCAGTGAGTGAAAGTAAGATCAAGACTGATGTGATTTTTGTAGCAGTGTTAAAGCCAGTATATCTTAAATGAGACTGTTGGAAATAACAAATGTCACCCCGGTAAATAAAGCTGCAGGATTTTGGCCTTTCAGAGCAGAAAGTTCTGACTTTAATGGAAATCTACCTTTTATAAAAATTAAAAATAAAAATCCTGCTCTTATAAAATGTTCGCTGGCATTAAAGTTACACCGTGTGCCGTCTTCATCATCACAGCAGCCTTAATTTAACCAACAACAAACTTTGGGTGATGTGATTGCACTGGAGAGATGTTTTAATAGCAGAGCGGTTGCAGATGAACATCTGCGGCGACGACAACTTCCCTCGTCGCCGCTCCGATTCCTTTGAGGCCTTCAAGCCGCAGATTTACAGCAGCCGCGAGGGAACGGTGTCCGTCGTACGCGGACGATGCAGCGGGATGTCGGTGATATATGACGAAGTGAGACAGTAAACGTTGTCTCCATTTACAGCTCGATTACACGAGAAGAACAGCGGCCTCCTCGTGGGAAGTGACAGTGCTGAGGCATAAAAGAAAAACGCTGACAGCTTTGGACGCGTCTGGTATTTCTTTGTAGCTTCATGTCGGATGGACAAAACATTTGTGTATCTGCAGTTTTGTGTGTTAAAAAGTTTTTCTTCCTCCAGATGTGTCTGATTTTTAAATACAGTAAAGCACTGTTAAACTTTGGGATATAAAAAACTAACTTTTTAATCACAATTTCGCTCCATAGATTTGTTTTAAAACTTAAAATAATGTTTAATTTATTTCAAATATTACTGCTGTCATGGAGCACCAATTTTTTATAATTTACTATATTTTTACATGAATCAAAAGCTGCTATGTGCAGAGAAAAATACATTTCCCCCCTTGAATATTATATTCAGCTAATAAATTTAAAACTAACATGATTTTCTCTTTTAAAACTTGATATCTTTGTAAAAATCCGTCTGATTTTGTGGCGCTGAGCGAGCGCTGCAGCTCTTTGGTGGCCACTTTCTGTGTCTGTAATGGCCGCGAGCAGCCGGAGTGAGATCATCATCTATAATGGGGGGCGGTTGGAGCTTGGGTGCCTGGTGTGTGATGGTCCCCCCCCCCGCCTCCAGCCTCCAGCTTGAAGGCATTGGTGCCTGAGTAGACGTGTGTGATGCTGTGCAGGGCCTCGCACCGAGTCAGACCACACCTCAAACGGCTCGGGGTCGCCCCGCACTAAAGCCTCCATTTAAATCTGGACCGGGTACAACCCGCCAAAAAAGCGGCATCGGCTCCAGCCGGCCACAGTGCTAAGCCCGTTTCCTCCCAGACTAAATTTGTAGAAAAAAAAACGTCATTGCGCCCCCTTCACACTGCTTCACCATCTCCGAGTGGAGTGGGAGCGGGTGCCAGACGACGCCAGACTTTTCGATTTGTGAACGGAGCCATTAGTGAGTTTTATTTGTTCGATTGGATCGTCCGCCCACCTACCATCCAACTGAACCCACCCCTACGCGCTAAAAAACTTCCTGCTCCACAACTCTAAAAGCTCATAACGTTTGCCGGATCAGTCCAATGTGCTGTGGAAGAGGTTCTGGCCCGCATTGCCTCACTCGACGTCCCTCTGATGGTCCAGCTTCAACATGCTGTTCCAATAAGGCAAATCGTTCAGAAGAGTGAAGTCAACCTTTTTATGATTTTACGGCTTCCTTCTCTCTTTTAGGTTCCTGAGAGTTTCTGGACAGTTCCCAGAGCGTTTATTCCGTTAGGTTACTGTACGGGGGACCCGGCCCGCTTTCTGACTAATGTTAAGTCAATGTGTTGGAGCTGGTGGATCTCATTAACACATAATTCAGGCTCAGAATCATCAGTTTGAGTTCTGCTAAGCATCGTCATGCAGTTATATCACGTTAGGTCGGTGCTGGTGTTTGATTTGCAACCGTGCGTCGTGGAAATCACGTTTTTAAGCGACCGAAGGAGGAAACTTCCAGCAGCGTCGCACAGATTGCGTTTTTTGTTTCGCGAATGAATGTCTCTGCCAAGTCGAATGTATCAGTGACAACTTAATTAGTTTGTTTTCAAGCTTGCAGAACAATATCAGCTTTTTATGGTTACATTGGAGCACAATTTAATAAAAGGTTGTGGTCTGGGTTTTATACAGGAACAAACCCACATTGATTTTTAACCAAAATCACGAATTTTCGCAACTTGAACCAAAGTGGTTTTGTACAAACTCTGGACTCTGGGGCTAAAGAGTCCAACCACCTCCCTGTGGACAGAAATGTAGCTTCAGCCAGGAATTAAAAACCTTTTTTGGAGACAGGATTGTGATTGTGTCGATACTTTGGTTGCGGATCTGAACAATAGAGCACCATAATCCCGGAAAGGACTTTGTTTTTTCAGTTGTTTGTTCGAAATATCCAATATCAGCTGCTCGGTTTCATTCACACACCTCCACAGGTGTTCCCACTTATTCGTCCTCTCGTGGGTGTGACCGTCACCCTCCAGTTGTTCGTTTTTGACCCGTTTGTGGCACCTTCGTCGCCTTTTTGTCCGTAACGCGGCTGTCACATGATTTCCAGCCAGTTTCAGCCCGAGCAGATGTTTAATCAGACAGAATAACTGAAAACACCTGCAAGGACTTTAATTTGATCCAATATCAGCCAGACAGCGTCGCCGATTCCTGATGTGAGGGATATTCAAGACTACCACGAGTACTTCAATTCTAATTTTTTATAAACATATTAGTAATTCATCTATTTCTGCACTTTGTGTTTTTATTCTCTGTGCAAATGAAGTACTACTACCACTACTAAACATTATATCAATAGAGCAATTTTACAGACTTTCCTCAGAGAGTATTAGCTGAATAAAAACACTAATAACCAAAATATCATCAAGTATTTTCTATGATAAACGTGTTTATGATTAGAGTATCTCTGGCACCTTGGTTCATCGTATCCAGACTGTCTTTAAGATTAAGGAACTGACTTTTAACCTTCCTGAGACAGATGAGGACATTTGCAGCCAAAGCAAACCAAAACAGAAATCACCCTGCAAAAACAAGGCGACAGCTGATTAATAATAATTATCATAATCTAGCTGGAGGTCGATTTGTCCCATCGGTTCTCTGAAATGTTCTTTAAAGTCGCTTCGTGATGAACGACTGTGAAAATGTCAGAAGCATTTTCCACCACAGCAAACTTCAACTAAGAGAAAAACTTTCAAGGAAGCTGACAATTTTGATTTCTGGCACAATGCAACTTTCTAAAAATTCAATCAAATTCTCAAAAAAAAAACCCACAAACATCTTGTCTATCTAAATTGTAATCCTTAAAATCTCATGGCTACAATAAAGCTTCATTCTCTGCAGCTGCTCCTCGGCTGCTCTGCTCTTGTTGCTGCATTACTCTGGTGTTCATCGTGTAACCGGCTGTAGAGTTTTCTGAGGCTGCAGCAGCAGCAGCAGCAGACTCGGTGAACCTGCTCACTGACTCACTGAAGATCTCCTCGCTGTGACCCCGAGGCCCTCAAAGTGCAGCCGTCACGCTCTCTGAGGTCACAGGGTGCAGCAGGAGAACAGCGACCTCTACTGGTAGCCGAAGAAAGAGGTGTGTGAGTGTACGTGTGCAGCACTTATAGTCGACGTTTAACGTGCTGCTCACGATTATTTATCAGCAATACAAGCAAAATAATTCAAATGTGACTTCAGCACAGGTACTCGAGTAAACCCTCCTCCCTCTGAAGCTGAATAAACTATTTAAATTAAACATCAAACTAACTGGATGCATCGTCACGGAGCTGTAAGCGGAGCTGCTCTGTGCTTCACTCTGCTGCTGCTCTGCTTTCTGTCTGCAGACCTGTTGGGAGGTTAATCAGTGCCATGGGACACACCTGGGCCTGCTGTGCCCCACCGTGCATGTGCTTTTTGTTTTTTATTACAGCACAGCATCCATAAAACCAATCTCCACTCATCCTGCACTCACTCCACAGACTCCTCTCATCTGTTAATATGTTGCTTCATCGCAGAGTTCGCCCGTGTGCCTCTTGTTTTTGGACTGCGTCGTGCGATGTTGTACAAAACAAAAAGAAACCCACAAAAGAGAAGTGTGTGTGTGTGTGTGTGTGTGTGTGTGTGTGTGTGTGTGTGTGTGTGTGTGTGTGTGTGTGTGGCTGCTGCTCTGGCTTCAGTGCGTGGTGGAGCACAGTGGGACCAGGTGTGTCTCATGCCGATGATTAACCCCCCCGAACCGGTTTGCAGCCCTGCAGACAGAAAGCAGAGCGGCCGTCACGGCGACTTTTCAGGGATCTGTAGTCCTCACAGGACAGTGAGACTACAAACATATGAAGACCATGATGCATTGCCATAGACAGTGTACAAATTAAATTAGCTCAAACTTTAACATCTGCAGCAGCAAAACGACAAACAAAAAAAACCTGACGAGGAACATTTTACTACACGTTTACCTTTCATACTTTAAATGCAGGACTTGTAGTAAGTAGTGGAGTATTTCCACAGTGTACTATCAGTACTTTAACTTCACTAAAGGTCTGAGTACTTCTTCCGCCGCTGCAGGGAGTTGATGTTGATTTAGTCTCACATCTATCATCGCTGCGTGTGAAGATAAAAACAGCTCAAAGTCGAATTAACTTCATGATACGAGATGAAAAATGAATTAAACAAAACAAGAGCCAGCAGTTACAGTTAGAGAAAATCAGCCTCAGTAAACTGGCTCAGACTCTGAGTTTCATTTCATAAAGTCAGGGAGTCTGAAGTGGTCTCGACTCGTGCGAGGGAAGATAGAGACGAGCTGTCAGAATCTGACTTTAAGACTTTTTATTTTCATCCCGTGGTGCATATTCCTAAACTGTGCTGACGTGTTTCTCAATGCCGACTGCAAATAAGTGTGTACAGGTTTATCGTGAATAATTCAAGATAACAACGTCATTGCGATATCTGTGAGTTGGTACAAAAAAGAAGAATCACACTGAGTTTGAACCACAAAGCCAGAAAGTAAAGAAATGTAAATGACACGAGAGGTTGCTGAATATATTTATCTGTGTGTGTTTTATTAACATGATATCGATATCTACCACAGTCATCGTCAATATCGTGACACCGTTACTTTGCACTGTACTTACATTTTTGCCTCCTGACAGCGTTCTGGCAAATGACATCCGTGTCTGACAGCATGAATTTATTAATTGATTTATTATTTGTGTTTGTTTATAGCTCGTTTCCATCTGTACTCTCTAAGGTAGTGAAAAAAAAAGAGGCAGTCGTGGTGAATTAAATCATCGCAGACACAATTTAAACATTAATATTGAAGTCCAGATGGCCGAGGAGCTTCGAAATGCGCCTGCGCTTTTTTTTATTGTTTGTTTTTACTCGTTTTACTTTCGGCTCTGATTGAGCTGAAATTCTTCCTCCTCTCCGTTTACATCCCGCTCTCTCTTTTTTCTGAAGGCATGTTTGAAATGCAGAGCTGTTTGCTTGACATTTATTTGCCTGCAAATAAATAGCACGTCTCCCCAGCAGCTCTGGAGTCAAGGGTTATTGCTGCTCGGTGTCAGTCATATTTAGCTGTTGCCCAATAGGAATCCGGTGACCTCTGCATATTTTGCACTCAGCGGGGTCGTCGGCGGAGCCTCCGGGGAGCCGTTCTGCTCTCCGTCTCCTCTCACACTGGGAAGTGGAGTTCCCAAGCATTTCCCCCAACTGTGATCCAGAACAATCCCATGCCGTCGCACCAATCAGGGGACTGGCTCGAGCCACCCGCTTGGTGTAGACGTGACGCATGGACAGGACAATAGGAGGATACAGAGGCATGCTGTATGGGTGCAAACACCCCCCCCTCTTTGTCATGACGACCGGGTTAGATAGGTTGTTATACAGTGTAGTGTCGATTTCCTGAATTTTATGTTGTGACACCTCGGGCCAGCTGTTTTTGCCTTGTTAAAAAACGACGACCCGCGCTGTAGGAGGACAGAACACGGAGCGCCGACTCTGATAATATATAAAATGTGTTGCCTGTGGATCGGATCCACTGAGAGTCACGCTAGAAACTGACCAGAGCCGAGCGTTGTTTTTTCTTTTTTCTGTGAGTCGTGACATCTGTTGAAACCATAGCGCCGTTTTTTTTTAAGCGGGACCCTGTTCCCTCCGTCCTGTTTGCAGTTGCCGTGGCGACGGGGGCAGCGGTTGTATGTGCAGGAGGCAAGAGAGCGGGGTTTGGTCCAAGCTCGCTGGGACTGAAGAGGAGGCGGCAGTTTGGACGGGATGGACTGTATTCAGTTCCAGGGCTTTCCAGAACCTCCCAGGGGCTTCATTAAAACAAAAGGAGGAGGAGGAGGTGGGACTTCCTGTTGGAATGTTACAGGCCAACCATGACCCCATAGGAACTGCAACTTTTAATGTGGACAGGAGGTCTGCAGTCGCACCGTGCACGGTGATATCATGTGTGTCTATTACAGAGCTTCTCACTCACGCAGCACTAACAGGCCTGGTGTCGTCGTTCGGAGGACTAACAACCTGCGACGACATCTACCGGCGACTGGCGGGAACTGCGACGACATCCTCCAACTTTCTGTGCAAATGTAGCGCGAATTTATCAAACGGATTTCCAGGAAACTGTCAAAACAGTTGGGACGCTGGGAGTTGCCTCATCGAGATTAACAGACAGTGTTTGCAGGCGATGATAGATGAGACGACATGATACTAAATGGACTGTGCTCGCATAAACGCCTGTGTAGTCATCGAACCAACTCGAAGGCGCTTGCGAGGTGCCAGCATCGTCAGAAATGAGCTAATCATTCCCGCACGCTGATGGCACAGCCGCCGGGTTCAGTGTATCAACCGAGGACGCTTCGACATGCAGACTGAAGGTCCTCGGGATCTTCTGATTAGTGGACGACCCAATAATCAAAAGATCAAAATGCAGAAAACACACATTTCATGTGTTAATCTGAAGAACATTACAGTCTCTTTATCAGGGCTGGGTACCGATCTCCGATACTTTTATGAGTCGGAAAATGTCTAGTACCGGTTTTGATACCTAAGCCATAAATCTCTTCAGGTGTCAGTGAGCCAATAAGCATGCAGTATCCCCCCGTAACAAACTCTCCGTAACAAAAAGAGGATGATTGGCTGTCGTAGCGCATGCAGGAAACTCTTACGTCACTTTATGCTCAGAGATGAGGCTCAATATTTGCTTGTTTTTGGAACCGAGCAGCAATAACACCGGTTACTTAGGAGAGAAATCCACCTGAGGCTGACATGGTGGATGGTTGTCGGCCTCTCATTACACACAGAGAAAGTAAGAGGTATCACTCTGCCACTTCTTTCCAGCAGCACCAGCCCTACACAGCCAAACTCTCCACACTTTGTTTTAGGCATCTCCAAAAAAAAAAAAAAGCCAGAAAAAAGGGGAGAGCCAGAAATATCAACACGGAAAACTAATCCATGAGTCAGTGGCGATGATGAACAATCATATCAACTCCCCGCGGATACTCTGCTAGTTATTCTGTGACAGAAACCGTTTGCTGCCACACGAAAAATCTGAGCTGGATTCGGGAGCGAGAGCGTTGCGATTAATCAGCGTTGGGAAACAAAAGGGTGAGGAAGAGGACGGCACCTGGGTCGGGACTGTTGCGTTAGCGCATTTCATCATGCAGGCAGGAAACAATAGGGATGTTGTCGGTCTGAAGCAACAGACTCGCTCAGGAACAAGTGTGGGACGAGCGCCACACGGATCAGAGAGTCCATAAAACTGACGTCTATTAACATTCGTATGGACGTTTGAGACGACAGTCTTAAAATAAGTTTAGAGTTAGAGCTGATGATGTCCCCGTGAGCAGAGAGGAACGCCAGGAAAGAGATAAAGAAACTTAAATCCATGTGTAGACTGACTGTAAATCTAAAATCTTCAGCTCGGATATGACAAAAATATACAAAACTCTGCAGAATCATCAAAGTTTTTAAGAAAATATGGCATTTTTCTGGACAAAGACTTCACTGTTGTCGAACAAAAACTCATTGTTGATGCGATCTTGGCTTCGTTATCAATATTCTGCGACTTGATTGAGTAAACTCTGAGGAAACAAACTATCTGGTTTAAATTTAATCTTGTGATTCTTGCTACATATTTTAGAGATATTTGCCAAGTACACAAACAACAGCTGGAGATTGTTTGTTTTTTATTGTTCGTCAATTACAGAACTCTCCGTACAATTTGTCCAAAAAAACAAACAAACTCCATGCACGGTATGCAAACAATACTTTGAGTCAAACATACAGAAAAGAGTTATAACACACGGCCTCGGATACAGTGCAAGAAGATACATGACAAATAAAGGAATGACTTTAGTCATCTCGTATCATGTTACAAGTCTTCCAGGTCTGTGTTTGTTTTATGTTTTCAATTTAAATATTAAATATGTGTTATCGTGATTGGATGACGATCCTGTGAGTCAAACTCCTGATGGTCGATGGATCAGATCATCATCAGGGATTCAAGACAAAGATTTCTGAAGCTCGACCACAACATCATGAACTTCGAACTCGTTTGGATCAGTAAGTGGCTGATGTTTGCTTAATATCACTAATCACACACCAAAATAAAAGTGACTTGACTCGAACGGTCCAAGAAAAATGGGACTTCTTTCCAGGGTTCCCACACCTTTTTCATGAACAAATTCAAGCACTTTTCAAGCACCTTCAAGCACCAGTTTTTCCATTTTTCCAGCACCTTTAAATAGGTAGCCTACTAGTTGTGTTTGCCATGATGGTCATGGGAAGCGCAGCGGTGCCACTGTATGGCATAATAATATGGGTCTAATTAGCATTATTTCATATGGTGGTAGATTGACTGTTTTGATTTTTAACTAATTGTGAATTGGCTTGTATTCTCAGCTTGTGAGCGGTGTATTGTGTAACTACCATAGCGCAATAACAGTGACCAACAGGTGTGGATAGTAGTCTACTGTTATTTCTCTGCAGAACACCAAGCGAGTATGATAACTGAGTTCTGCATGTAAAGGCATCGGATCAAGCGCGTAGCCGCTTAGGAAACATTTTTGTTTTCTCTTGGTTTATTGAGATAGACATCACACAAATTTCAAGCATTTTTAAGCACTTCACAAAAAATTCAAGCATTTTCACAACCTTGAAAACACTGAATTGAAATTCAAGTATTTTCAAGGAATTCAAGTACCCGTGGGAACCATGTCTTCAAGACTTGGACTAAATTACTTATTAATTTTAAAACACACATGTCTCAGATGCCTGTGTTGAACATTGTGTTTTTATTTTAAACCTTCTGGCTTGTTGTTTTTGTACAGCTGCACATTTTCCTTTATTTTATTCCCTTTATTTTCTTTATTCAAAAAGGATTTTCAGTCCTCTCGCTGTATAACAAACTCTGAAACTGATGTATTAATAACTTGAAGTGCAGTGTACAGACAGCTAAAGCTTCAGACTTGACATTTAGTCACAACATTAATGATGGTTCAGTGACAGAGTGACTTTTCCTCTCGGCTTCCTCCATCAACATCCCCTTGGCTTTATTCTCTCATGTCCGTAGAGGCTGCTGAGCCCGGTTACATCACTCGCTTTCCCCAGCTCTGGTTCTGGCACGACACCAGCTCTGCTCCACATTTGCATCCCGGGCCCTGAAAACCTTCTCTTCTTCCCGGTGGTCCGAAACGCCACTGCAGCTAAGAAACTTTCCAGTTTCACCAAAATAACGGCAGCAAATCTTGTGTCGTACCCGAGAGCAGATGTCAGGTCAGTGTAGCGTCAAAATGATTTAAAATCTGTTATTTTATGGTAGAAAAGTTGCTTAAAAACAATCTGCTTGCTCATATTTGCGTGTCTGAGGGTCGCAGAAGTCAAATAATCTTTAATCGCGGCATTAGACGTAATAAAAAGTTCAGACGTTTGTGTAAATACTGTAACGACGTTCTGTGATCACACGGCTTCATTTTCCTTCTTAATGAAGTGTGTTACACAACCCGGCCCTGTTTATCTTCCACCTGATTGATCCTTTATAAGGCGCTGATTACAACCGACTAATTACACAATGCTGAGGCGGAGAACACACACACACACACACACACACACACACACACACAAACATGCAGGAACACACACAGAGTTAAAAGACGCACACAATTAGGAATAACAAAAGGACACTAACACAACATTTATGCACACATGTACAGTAATTAACGCGCATATACACAAAAACACATTCACACACACTCTCAGGCGTGGTGGGTGTAAATACACAGATTGCCTGCCTCCTTCTCACACCCACACAAACACTAACACACACATTCCTGGATTCCAGCTCGTGTCGGGTGTGTTTACATGCCGCCATCACTTCGTGGTCTGGCGCGAGGCATCGAAAGTGATCAGAAATCGGACCAACAAAAAGCCCGGGCCAAGCCCGGAGAGTAAATAAGTAATAAATCTATCCCACATCAGCGGAACGTTTCACTGTAAACACGCTCTTAAAAAGCCAGCGTGTTGTGGCGTCCCGTGTGGGACGGGAAGATGGCCGACATTCCTGCCGCTCTCCACAAGAAAGAGCGGGCGATAGAAAAAGAGCCGTGAGTTTACAGGGCGTTTTTTTTTTTTTTTTTTTTGGCCGGTTTCTCCGCAGCATCTGGTGGCTTTAATCACAACAAAGCAGAATTAGTCAACGTCAGAGAGATCGGAGGAGGCGGGGATGGTGGTTGGTGTTTTTTTTTTTCTGTGTGCGGGGTCTTACAATGTGTGAGAAAGACAGAGGGAGGAAGAGCGGGTGTCGTGCCAGAATTTGTATCATGCTAAAAATGTGTTTCCCCCCCGAGACCCGTACAATGAAATTATAATGAGGGAAAATTTGCCCGGCAAATGACGAGTGCGTTAGTGTCCAGAACACTGCGGAGCGGCGACTTCCTCACAAGATCAACGGACGTGTGTGGTTTATAATAATACATATGTTTGATAATAAGAATTTGTAATAATAAGATCGGCAGCATCGTGTTGCGAAGCGTCTAAAGAGTCTAAAGTTTTTTTTTTCCTCTTCTGCGCGGTGTTGAAATCAGGCAGCGCGAGAGGAAGTGAACGTTAGGGGAAACACATTTCTTGCAAAACAATGGAGCCAGTTTGTTTTCTTTATTTTTTAAAGTGATTAAAGGTTCGAGTGAAAATGTTGCAGTCGATAGGAACAGAAGGAAAACTAAGCAGCAGATTAAATTTGTATCAAAGCTGCATATTTACATCTTTATATATTTATGTATTTGTTTAGTTTATAACAGATCATGCACAATATTAAACATTTGTCCAGTAGTCGCTCTCCTTTTAGCTCCGGTTTGGTCGCCACCAACCAGCTGCTGCAGTTATCTGTGGCTGTTTGGGCCGAGCGTGTTATCGCTCGCTCTTCATTTACTGATGAATTCACCGTCGAGCTGTCACGGGACGATATACAGAAAATAAACGCAGTACACACAGACACTTCAGAGATGATGTAAATAAACACACCTGCACACAATCTAGAGGGAATGTGTCCACATAATCAAATTAAGGCTTACAAGAAGAAAATCAAAAATTTGGAAATACAAAGTCCTGTTCCCACCCAGCGTACTAAACAAATAAATATTCATTAGAATAAATCACGCTGCTGCCTGCTGATCTGTTTTTCGAGTGCAGCTTCGTATGGAAGAGAAAACAAAAGAAAGGTTTCTCAAGACGGCAAAATAATTTGTCACGAAGTTGCAAATCTTCCGAGAACTGATCTGAATGTTCAATGTAAAGCCTGAGCAGTAAGAAACACACCATGACAACACCATCAATCGATCTAAGGAAACAATCTTTTAGTTTTTCTTGTGCCGACGGATGATAATAAGAAAAATATTCACATGCACAGCTCCTCTTGGCTTCCGTAGATCTGATAGAGATCGTCAGAGGACTTTCGAGTGTTGCAGCCTCAGTTACATGTGTTACAGCACACACAGGCTACGAGTGGCTACAGTATGATTAAAAGTGTGAGAAGGAAGCGTGCAGCTCTATCAGTGCAGAATATACACACGACTCTGTACGATAACTTGCAATTACTGTCCGACGTGTATTCAGTGTGTGAGGCTGCCACTAAAAACACAGCATGCTAACAAACAAAGCTCACAATTATAACTTGCATGAGAATTTATTGGATTTTGCATTGAAGAAATAAAAAAAAATGCTGCTAATCACTTTATCTCTTGAATTTTTTGTAAAAAAAATTAAATTTTTTGAGAATTTCCTTGCAAAACCGCGAAAAAAATAACTGTAAACCGTCTATTTTGTGTTTTTTTCTGACCTCTGATGTGATTATGACATATTAAGAACATCAAGCGTCGTGCTAAACATTACAACATGTAACAAGGACGAACCGCCCGACATCTGGGGACAGTGGGGGCTGAGAGTTTGGGAAGCCGTGGTTCAACACATTTAAACTGAAGGACGTTGTTTAGTGTCTCGTTTGTCTTGACACTAACTGTAACTACTGTTTTGAAAGGCGCCATAACTTGACTTGAGTATAACATAAATATTTCCTCCGTGTCCCCCCCCTCAGCCGATTGCAGAGGTCACGTACAAGCATGGCGATCATTTTACTGGTCAGCATCAGGTCCGTTTAATAGAGATGGAAAGAAGCTGGGATTTCTGGGGGAGTTTGAAACCGATCCCTCGCTCCCCTTGTAAAAGTTGCACACTTAACTGGACGCATGCGAGGAGGTGAAATTGATCGTAGCAGAGTGGGTGTGAAATATACGCACACGGCTCTCGGGCCACCTGGAGGTGCACGTGCATGTGTGTGTGTGTGTGTGACATCTAAGACACCGTTCGAGTCCCACGCACCGCCGAGAGCTGGAGGTAAAGCGAGGTGCAATAACCCCAATAACTTCTACAGCTCAAATTAGCGGCGCTTTTTAAAAATAAAATAAAAAAAAGAGGCCTCCCACGCAGCTATCACCACGTTCACCGCCGAAGACCCCTAATTATCAGCTCCGAGAGCCCCCGAGTTCACTCCCAAGACTGAACCTCGTATGTCATGGGCAGACAGGCGGCCACGCCTCCCCTCTTAAGAATGGGAACGCTATCATAAAAGGGCCTTGATGACATAAAACAAAGCGATTGGCTTTGACATGGGAGGAGATTTTAGCTCATTTGGGGTTTTTCAAAAAAGGGGAACCAGTTCTGAATTGATCCTGTGCTTTATGGCCTGCTTCCCCCTCTGCGCTAGGTCCCTGGATTTATTTCTGCGTCTGCACAGCAGGACATAAATCATCCTCGGACTCTCTTTCTTGTGCTCCCTCTCTTTCTTTTCCTCTGCTGCACCCCCCCTTCTTCTTTTTTCCCTCTGAACCGAGGGATGTGGCTGTCTGCAGGACAGAGTCCGGCTCTCTCTCCCCTCCGGAAGAATTAGGCCCGCAGACATTACCACATTGTATTTTGCGGTGCATAGTTTTTCAAAAAGGGGGAACCAGTCCTGGCTCCACCACAGTCCCTCTCCTGCAGGCCCCTCGGGCCTCTTTCCCTCACTCTCTAATTAGATTAGCCGGGTCCCCAATCTGGCAACCCAGGGTTCCAATCTGGCAATCCCGGCTACCTTTGCGGCGACGCAATATCTGGTCTTAAGAGGAGGAAATGACCTAAATGTCGGTCAGCATGGTATTCTGTTACGCTCGATGGTGTGCTGACAAAACGACTTTGGTAATGAAGACGTTAGAGGCGAAAGCAGAGAGAGAGAGAGAGGGAGAAGAAAAAAGAGGATTTACAGCTGAGCTCCATGAAAAGTGCCGGGCCAACCCGAAGGCTTGTGGTCGGGGGTAGCCATTTTGGGAGGAGAAGCTGGCAGCCGAGGGAGCCATCGCAGGTCGGGTCAGTTCCAAAACAGCCAATTAGGCGCTCGGGGGCTGTTGCATATCAATAAATATCACCCGAGCATGGCGCTACTTGGAGGCCTACGGCTAATTCGCAATAAAAAAGGCAAAAGTGGATCTTTCAGTCGGGATGAATGCTGAAGTCGCTGAAATACAACCGGGCCACTCTCTCTCTCTCTGTCTCTTCGTTTCTGTCTAATCCTGTGCAAGTGTTTCAGCATCTTCAAGTGCCTGAGCAGAAGGCCGTAAAGTATCACAGCGGCATCGGAAAGGAAGTTGTCAAGCCAAACTAAAGAAGCCAAAAAAAAAAAGGGGGAAGGTTTGAACAATTTAGGAGCCTGAGCGTCTTACAGGGGGACACTGTATTTCTGTCAGTACGGATGCTTAACAGACTGCCAAAGAGATGATTAAGAAATATAAAGAAAACACCAGAGTGAGTCTGTGCATGAAAAAGGAAAAAAAAAAAAAGCAGTTAAAACCGAACAAGGACAGTCAAACGGTACAGAGCCTCCCGCGGCGAAACACATGTGCAGACAAGACTAATCCAGCCGTGCACTAAATTCCACAGCCAGCCATCTAGATGGGACGTGACAGTATAAAACAGAGGAGGACGTCTGGAGATTTCACTGACAGGAAGTGAGCGCTGTGAATGATTCGGCCTCATAAATCATTTTTTCTCGGAGAGAAAGAGAGAGAGAGAGAGAGAGAGAGAGAGAGAGAGAGAGAGAGAGAGAGAGAGAGAGAGAGAGAGAGAGAGAGAGAGAGAGATTCAGGGAGCTTCCAAAAACCAAAAAAACTAAAAAGTCTTTTTCATGCACAACTGATGAGTTGATCCCTCAAAGGGTGCTGCTGAAGTGTGTGTGTGTGTGTGTGTGTGTGTGTGTGTGTGTGTGCGCGCATGCATCGCAGCTCCCACGCTATAACACAAATCAAGCTGTAATGGCAGGTCGCGATGACTAACTTGCTGTTGTTGTGTTTGAGGTTTTTCAGTGTGGAGAAAATAGTTGCAATCCTTCACCGTGGGCCCTTCCCCGAGGCGAGCCCGGGCCCTGGTGAAGGGAGGGAGAGACGGGTGAGAGGGTAAGGGAGAGAGGGAGGGAGGGGGAGAGAGAGTCCTGAGTCAGGGAGACATGTTCATGGGAAAGATCAGCTGGGGATGTGTCTCTACGGTGTAGTTAGTCTGTGAATGTGTGTGTGTGTGTGTGTGTGTGTGTGTGTGTGTGTGTGTGTGTGTGTGTGTGTGTGTGTGTGTGTGTGAAAAGCTTGAGTTGGAGCATATATTCAACCAGAACTTCAGAAGCATTCAAGCTTCCGATTCAGAATAAAATTCACTTTATATGTTATATAACTGGCGACTTGGTCCATGGCACCAGCTCCCGCGACCCTGATAAGCATTTATAGAAGACGTGGACGTGGTAGATGATTGTCAACCTGCACACTCAACATACTTTCCTGCAGGTGTTGATTGGAGTCCCTGAAAAATAAAAAAGCTCAGAGACAATAAATTTATCCCAAAATATTTCCTGAATGGAGCGGGGCACCTCAGTGCTGCACGTCATCCAACAACAGTGAACTCAGGTAGCTCTCTATTACTCACTGTGGATGTCGGGACAATCGCAACATCTTCTTTTTCTTTGCATTAGCACCAACATGTGACTGTCCGTCCATCTTCTTCCACTTATCCGAGGTCGGGTCGCGGGGGGCAGCAGCTTCAGCAGGGAAGCCCAGACTGGTGGGCCCATGTCACCCTTTCGGGCTGTGCTCCATGGGTAAAGGCCCGTCCACCAGGCTCCCCTCCCCCAGACCTGGCTCCAAGGAAGGGGGACCCTGGTGACCCACACCTGGGCAAGGGAGACCCGGCTCCATTAATATTCATATTCATCAGGGGGGGGTTGAGCTGCACTTTGTCTGGTCCCTCACCTAGGACCTGATGGCCATGAGTGACCCTCATGAAGCCCCCCGACAACAGAGCTCCTGGGATCATTGGAACTTGCAAACCCCTCACGGTAA
This sequence comes from Collichthys lucidus, assembly GCA_004119915.2. Lineage (NCBI taxonomy): Eukaryota > Metazoa > Chordata > Actinopteri > Sciaenidae > Collichthys > Collichthys lucidus. The sequence goes on from CM014091.1 coordinate 30,093,828, forward strand.
GGTGGCAGCTCCAGGAGGGGAACATTTGACTGGCAAAATATAGTTAGAAAACATATGCACAGCTAATATTTGTATCTTGACATATTTACCGCAGCTCCAGCAGCTTCCTCAGCCTCTATTTGCTCTCGTCTCTTCTGCTACGTCACCGAAATGGCGACCACTGCGGACGAGAACTTTGACCGTTATGAGTGCGACAGTGTGGACGGACTTCTGCGCTCCGAGCAGCATGTGTAAATCTGTAAGTATGCGACATCTCTCAGAGATCTCTCAGCTCGTTGCTTTCACATCTCCGTTGGCGTATGTCTGACCCAACCTTAGCAAATATCTGAGTGAGGCGTGGCTCTTCATCTGTGTGGAAACATCGTGACGACTGCAAACCGCCGTCAGCGGCTACTGTCGGATTGTTCGTCTGCTGGAAGTCTGGTGAAGCTTCGACTGTCACTTTGAGGGCGTCAGTGTGTCTGTGTTATTACTCTATTACATCACAACTTTAATGACTCATTTCCTTTCAGATGAGAATCCAGTGAACAGCACGTCTCTCTAAATTTGGTTGTTTTTAAATGTCCATTTATCCTGATCAGGGTCGCAGGGGGCTGGACCCGATCCCAGCTGACACTGGACATCTAGTAGTCATCAGTAGTTCATCGGACGTCTGGTTTTTAAAGTATTTCTGATAAAGTGAAGGAGTTAAAGGCGTGTCAGTGTTTAGTGGCAGACTCTGTGGAAGACGACCTGCTGTGTTTGCAGACATAAAAATCTGATCCTAAGGCAACAAAAGCAACAATTCTTATTTGATACGCTGACGGAAAAAGCAATGTTGCGGATGCTATCTCACGTTTCCGTCATCTTCTGTAAATAGAGCCCTCTGAATCTGACACACCGCCGACCTTTAATCGTTCCTTTGTGGGTTGAGAAAATTCTCAGACTTCTTGAGATAAATAAACTGTTTTAAATCCCTCTTGGATTAACTGGAAAATACATCATCGCAGAGAGAAAACTTCTCATGAAACGTCGACTTTTCAGAGACACGAGCAATGTCAGGATCTTATAGAATATGACGCATTGCTGTGGAAGTTAAAGCAGCTGAACCGCGAGCCTCCACAGCAGAAACATGCAGACGTGAAGGATCTGGATACTTCAACAATCACTCCTGATGACGTTAAATCCTAATGCACTGAGCGCTAACTAAACCTACGCCACTGATGGAGAACAGCTAATCAGACGTGCATTAATACGGAGATGATGCAGATCATTACGGTTTGTATGTGTTTGAGCCGTGATGGATGGACGGCCCGTCTCGCCTGCTGGAGACGGGTTTGATTGAGCGGCGCCTGGAGGAGCCGAGCAGCAGAGAGAGCAGCCAGGATGGATGCGGAGAGGAGGAGACGGCGAGCTCCGCTGATATTTCATCGTCTGAATCACGAACAGAGCCGCAACCGGGGCCTGTCAGCATGATGGAGGTCCAATCGAGGAGGGGGGTGAGCTCGCCGGACCCACGGCCAGATCCACAGCTGCTTCCAACTAACTGCAGTCCTCGACGCCGAGCCCCAGCCCCAGCCCCAGCTCCAGCCCCAGCTCCAGCTCCAGCTCCAGCCCCAGCCCCAGCCCCAGCTCCAGCTCCAGCCCAAGCTCCAGCCCCAGCTCCAGCCCCAGCCCCAGCTCCAGCTCCAGCCCAAGCTCCAGCCCCAGCTCCAGCCCCAGCCCCAGCTCCAGCTCCAGCCCAGCCCCAGCCCCAGCTCCCCCAGCCCCAGCCCCAGCCCCAGCTCCAGCTCCAGCCCAGCCCCAGCCCCACCCCAGCTCCAGCTCCAGCCCCAGCTCGCTTTACTTTGTTAAGATAAAACTCTCAGTTCACGATAAGACGTCAGAGTTTCTGTGCAGAGCTCGATCTGTCGCTTCAATCAGCCTGTCAGAGCTCAGCGACGGGAAGGATTTCTTTCTTTTTATTTCTTGTTTCCTTCCCTCTGTTTTCATAAAAAATATTCAATCCCTTTCTTTCCTTCTTTATGTTTCCTTGTAATTCTTCCAATTTTTTCATCTTTCCTTCGATTCCTTCATTTCTTTCTCTCGTCCTTTCTTCCTCTCATTCTTTCTTGTTTGCTTCATCCTTTTATGTATATGCTTCTTCCTTCCTTCCTGTCTTTCTTAATTCTTTTGATTCCTTTGATTCCTCCCTCTCTTTCCCTTTTTATGAGTTTTATGATTCTTTCTATTAATTTTCCTTCCACACATTCTTTTTTTCCTGTGTTTCCTTTTTTCACGTTTCCTTCCTTTCTTCTAATTCTTTTTTATCTTTCTTTTGATTCCTTTCCCTCCTTCTTCTCTTTCTTACTTTTATGATTCCTTCTTGTCTTTCTATTAATTTTCCTTCCTCCCTTCCTTTTTTTCTTGCATTTCATGCTTCCTCTCTTTCCTTTTCAGTTCCCTCCATCTTTGTTTCTTTCCTCTTTCTCCCTTTCCTTCCTTGCTTCATTCATTCCTTATTTTTTCCTTTCTTTACATATTTTGCTTCATCCTTCCTCTCTTATTTTCTTTCATGTTTATGCTCTGTTCCTTCCTTCCTTCCTTCCCCTTCACTTGTTTGTTTTCTCTTTCCTCTGTCTCATACTCTTCATCTTTCCATCCATTGCTCTCCTCTCGTGTCTCTTGAAACTTTCCTCCATTCTTTCTGCAGCGTCCCGTGAGCACTTTAACACTCT
>CM014091.1:30096623-30126623 GCA_004119915.2 Collichthys lucidus
CTCCCCGATCCGAATCCTCGGTCACAGCGCAGGCGCACTGACTGTGTGTGTGTGTGTGTGTCTATTAGTTTACTGTCATTGTGATATATTGCTACTCCGGACAGAGGATTTGTCTTCACAAGGTAAATTTACGTAGATATATGGAAAATATATTTGGTTACTGGGACAACCGTGAATACTAATTTTCAAATATATGAATAAAAGCTATTAATAGAACAATAATAGTCGAGATTCGAGTCTATGTAAAAGAGCTTTGCAGGATCAATACTGAGCTACACATTAAGAGAGCATGTTTATATAATGAACCCCTCAAATTCGTCATTTGGACTAAAGTAAATGGGGGATGGACACAGGTTGTGACGAGGAGAAAGACCTGGTTAGAAAGTATGAGTAATAATAACATCACAAGCTCAAACTTTAACAACCAACAATAAAAAATACCAAATGAAGTGAAGCATAGAACGATCTGGCTGTAGATCATTAGGTCTGATTGAGTAATTAATGTCACATACGGAGTATAAAGTGATGAATATGAACATTGAAATAAAATTAGATAAAATAAAATAAGAATACTCCACAAAATAAAAGAAAACAAAAACAAAGTGAGATATGACATTTATATCACAGAATACGACACATAGATGTAATTTTTTCAAATATTTGAAATATTCCAGTCCTCATGTGGACGTGCCAGGACAGAACGTTGTCAGCAGATTCCTGATATTCACTGAAAACATGGAGCTTTCGTCCTGATAAAGGACACACTGTGGAACTTGTCCTTTTGTACTCGGCACCGTATCCACCGCCTCCTCGTTTGATTTATCTCATCGCACTGATGTCTGCCTTGTAATGTTAGTGATCTGAGTAAGGAGCCACACTCCTGCTGCTCTCTCTGTGAGTAACTCTGGATAAGAGCGTCACCTTGATGGCTAAACTGCGAACGTAACTCAATGTGGACCTCTGACAATGTGTTGTGTGTTATACGTAGTGGTCAGACACCGGTTGTATTCACAGATTGCATTTGTCCAAATTCATTTACTCTCCTGAGGCCCTCGTTGTGAGTGGCTCTGGATAAGAGTGTCAGCTAAATGCCTGGATAGCTGAGAGGGAAAGGTGCCAAATTTGATAGTAGTCCAACAATCTGGTGTTAAACAGAAAGCTGGCTTTAACTTCTAAAACAGATAGCACCCTCTTTCAGTTTTCAGTTTGGTTTACAGCGAGGGAAGAATCCAGACATACAAATTCATATTTCTCTAAAGTATTAGAAATAAATGAAATTCATCAAACAGTTACTTGACTAGAGCAAGATTGCTCAACAACAACCAGCTAGATGATGATTCCTCATGACTCTGATGACACAGTAGTGTTGTTTCCACCCAAATGTTTCACAGATTTGAACTGAGTAATTCCAAAGAGTTTCCATCCACTACCAGTGTGTGACTATTGGTTAGTTAGTTCACTAGTAAATCATTAGGTGGCGCCAATTCTCCAGTGGTGAAACCAGAAGAAGATGATGTACTTCAAGAAGCGCCAGAAAATATCCTGCAGAACATCTGGAGAACATCCGAACATCAAATCTGGGGCCACAAAAACTGGAGCGGCGTCACAACGAGATAGTGGTCACGGCTAACGGAAACCAACATTTAGAATTGTTGGGAGAAGAGATGGAGAGCCATCACGAGGATGTGAACTGCTCAGGATGTTACATAACAGCATGACAGCATGGTGGCAGAGGTACATGAGGGAGACCTTGATGCAAGGACGTACACCTGACCTCTCCCTTCGACTTCCTCTCTGCTTCCTGATGACAGGATGAGGATCTGGGGCGTTCTCTTCTTTTCAGGGACAGCGGCTCAGGATGCAACAATGCTCAGTACATTTATGTAATACTTAGCTTAACCTATCCAGAGAAACTTACAGCGTCCTCTATTTACCCTTGAACTTCTGTTCAACTTCATGTTGATAACAGAACTCTTACTTACTTACTTTCACCAATATTATATTGAGAGCATAATGCGCTGGTGTAGACATTCCTAAATGATTCACAGGAATCATGGAGGAACAGCAGGTCCTGACCAATACCATCTGTACCTGACCAGGACTCAACGATATGTATGTCCAGGATTAGGCTTCTATCCTTCAGTGTAACATCTTGTATTACTTGGAATAATCAGACCTAACTGTTGACTTTCTTCATGAAGATGGTTAAGATGGTTTATCTATTTTAAGCCTAGTAACAAAGAATAACAACATCATCAAAATAAACTTTAAACTACTTTGGCTGCTCAGTACTCATTCGTCTTCGCTCCTTCTGAGATGAATCGGTGAGAACTTGCTCTTATGCATATCATATCTGCAAATGACGGAATACAATGAGTTCTGATGACGTACCTGATTCACTTCATCACGTAATGTATTGATCAGTAATTGTCAGTAATATTGTGCAGAGAAGATTTTCTTGTGCAGTAGATAGAGCCAGATATAACACCTTTAATTTTCTTAGAGAAATGAAGCAGTAAAGCTGTGTACATCTTCAAGGTTTACACCCAACAGTGTCAATATATTTCAAGGTCAAGGCTAACTTTGGTGTTATATTAAAACATAAGTTGAACAGAAGAATAAATGTATGCAGTAAAGCTGTGTACATCTTCAAGGTTTACACCCAACAGTGTCAATATATTTCAAGGTCAAGGCTAACTTTGTTGTTATATTAAAACATAAGTTGAACAGGAAACACTGAAGAATAAATGTATGCAGTAAACTGAATGTTTGATGTTTGGCTTAAACACTGCAAAGCATTTCCAAAGAGTTAAATTTCTATTTTCATTATCATAAAAATACATTTAATTAACATGAAGGGTTCAGAAACAAAACATACTCTATTGCTGTGTTCTGTATAGGCCAAAAAATATTAGAATACCATCCTCTAGTGGTAACCAGGGATTGGTACAGGTCATTTATTTGCACAAAGTCCTCAAAGATTAAAGGGTTCCCTTTGGTTTTGCTGACACAAATGATTCGGAGATTAATCAGTGTTATGAACAAAATGGTTTGAGGAACAAACTGAATTTCAGTCCTGCAATTCGTTGGTATATGGCGTCCTCTATTAACCCTATCATAGTTCTACTGGTTTATACTGAGAGCAAAAAAAAAAAGTCTTCTGAAGTTTATATTTTTTGTACCTTATTTTTTAATAATGCAGAAAAATAGGAAAACATTTCAGCTGATGCCTGCCAAAGTGTGTTGATACAGTTATAAGTCACAACTCCTTTTAAGCAGCGTTAGAACAAATTAAGCACGTAGTCATAAAAATAGAAATCAGATGGAGATTAGATGTTGTTTTTAACATGGTACAAAGCACACAGTAGGCCCAACCATGAAATTATACACACGACATAAAATCAATGTTTCCAGTCTTAAGTCTGGAAAGTCCTCGGTGCTTCAATAACAATGGGGAAAGCCGAGCTGGCAACCTTGGTCAACTTCTTCTTTTCTGTACTCAGATATGCTACATGGTAGCTCATCAATGTGTCACATTTTGAAGATGGTTAAAAAATAAAAGTCACATTAGTCACATTAGTAAGGTAGTTGAATCATGTTTTTCTAACATAGTATATATATAAGTACAGGAAAGGAGAAAGCTGATCAAGGTTTGCTCGACTTACTGGAGCACAGAGCGAAAAGGGTCGGGACTTAGGATGAGATAATTATTGAGGAGAGAGACTGATTGCCGATTTGTTGTTTGAGTGTTATTAAAGGTTAAATCCGGTGTATCAGTTCTTCTTACACATCCAATACTTATGCTCGTAACAGTCACGCAGGACCAAGAAAGTGTGTGACGCGTCGACAGATGGACAATGAGATCTAAAAAAACAACAGAAAACACTGTTTTGGTGAATTTGGTGGATGGAACACTGTCAGACAGTTCTGGGTTGACTGTGCTAGGTGGAAATTCACACAAAAAGACACAACAACATCTCAAATGCTTGTTTGATTTTTTGATTGTTCGTTGGGTAGGCAAGTGTTTTTACTCTTTGTCCTTTCAGGCACCAATCCATCCACTTATATATCTGCTGATATCTCTCTAGAATCACCCAGTAAGTATTTATTTAGTTATTTGCAGGTCAAATACAAAAAAATCTTAGTTAATTTGGGTGAAAGGTTCAAGTTTTTAGAGGTAGTAACATAGGTTACACATCATGTTGTTTCAATAGAATTTCAGTGACTAGATTTCAATATATCACTAGGACATCACTAGGGCAAGCATTGGAAATTCTCCAGCCAACTGCATTGTGCATTTGATTCTTTTTGTACCGAAATCTTGAAAAATATGTCTATTTTTATGGTGTGGCAGCATCACAGCCAGTGTTCTTCAATTTAATGTGACTGGTCCCCTACTGCAGCTATAGTTAGCATCTAGCAGCTACAGGCTAAATACAAAGAACATGATAAAGCACCACATCAAGCACGGGAAAACTTGGAGTGGCCCAAGGCCAATGACTTCTTTGACACCAGGTATCAAATGAAGTACTCTATTGGTCACTTTAGGGGTACTGGCCATACCCATACCCAGGCCTAGACATCACTATGAAACTGTACAAGATCATTCTTTCATAAATAACCACAACAAAAGCCTTACGTTATTGTCAGTGTGTCCACCCACATTTCGCGTCCATATCCAAAAGCATGGACAAATCTCTGTTGGGAAGGAAGTGCAGTCACTGCTGTTATTTAGGTCAACCAAGTGATCTGGCTGCAGTCTAATATAATATATTAGGTTAATAGGTTAAAGAAAAAGTTCAAATACCCTTTCCATTGCATTACTGTCAGTCACCAAATGAGCTCCTTTCGACTGGCAGTCCCAGTAGGCATAATACCAGGTGTTTGTCGTAGAGGAAAGCTGGTAACAGGAGGACATGTATGTCCGCCATCTCGGGGGACAGGATTCTGTGTTTGGTCTACCTTTAAAATTGAGCAGGGAAAAAAAATGTTATTTCACAAAGCACAAAATTTAAGACAGCTGTAAAAGATCATGGCTTCTTTGAAAAATTTGATGCATGATCAAAGACCAAAGACAGTTATCACCTAGGAACCATTAATGTCTGGACAAAAGTGTGCGCCAATCCATCAGACAACAAGGTAAATTGGCGTTCAAGGTTCAATGTTTTTTGTCCATGAAACATTCTAAAATGGGTTGTCAAGTATTAGATATAATGAAAATGAACACAAAAAACATGAATGGCGCACAGCATTTCCTATTACGTCATTATACATATTGATACCATCAAGAAGTCTGCATGGCAAGCAACATATGAATAAATAAAGGTTCTGAAAATGAAACTCTCTCACCAATTCCTTTTGTCTGAAGTTCCTGTATTCGTTTTTGTAGTTTGCTGATCTTCCCATTTAGCGTGTCCCCTAGCATTTTCATGTTCTGGGTCAGTTGATCTTTCTCCTGATTCAGTTGGTCCTTCTCTTGGAAGAGTCGATTGTTCTCTTGGAGAAGTCGACCTTTCTCTTGACCCAGTTTGTCCTTCTCTTGGAGGAGTCGACCTTTCTCTTGACCCAGTTTGTCTTTCTCTTGGAGGAGTCGATCGTTCTCTTGACCCAGTTTGTCTTTCTCTTGGAGGAGTCGACCTTTCTCTTGACCCAGTTTGTCTTTCTCTTGGAGGAGTCGATCTTTCTCTTGACCCAGTTTGTCCTTCTCTTGGAGGAGTCGATCTTTCTCTTGACCCAGTTTGTCTTTCTCTTGGAGGAGTCGATCGTTCTCTTGGAGGAGTCGACTTTTCCCCTCATTCATTCTGTCTTTCTCTTGGAGGAGTTGATCTTTCTCTTGAAGCAGTTCGCCTTTCTCTAAAATCAGGTCTCTGATGAAATTGTTAGTTGAGCTGTTGTCGGTCCTGTTAAAACATTCATCTAGTTGGAAGGGAAACAGAGAGGTTTGTGGTTTTGGGTGTTTTACACAAGAATAGTTCTGTTTGTTTGGGAAATACACATATTTAGAGTCAGATGAAGAGATCAATACTCCTTTCACATCTACTGACCTAGAGCCAGGAGGTGATTAGCTTAGCTTAGCATAAAGACTGGAGGCAGACCAATGGAAGCAGCCATCTGCAAGCTGACCACTATTGGCTGTGCTAGCTATTACAATGCTATGTACGGTACAGTAATAAATCACACACATAAGAAGTGTTACAACATTTTCTGGTGGATGTCTTTACTCTGTGTCAACTTTACAGTATATTTACATTTTCTCTAGCTTGTCTTGGATTTATTATTAGTATAATTATTATTCTTTAGCTGGTTTGTTTGTGTATGTGGTGTAATGTTGAAAGTTGGGGCTCGTACTCACGTGTTTGTGGCCGAAGCATAGCATTGAGAATGGACTGTGTAATGCACAGCAGGAGAAAGCTGATTCCAACCAACCAGAAGATTTTTAAACTTCCTGAAGGTAGAAAAAAAAATGCACATCCCACCAACGTTATCAACACCAGCGTTGTTTTTCCGTCATTAAGATCCCATCAAGCTTTGTCTCTGCTTGCAATTAATATTAATTCTTTTAAATGTATGAATTTATTAGCTGAAGGGGATCTGACAGACTTCTTTTAAATCTCTTTGAAAACTATTTTTTTCATTTAAATCGACTATTCTTCCTTATCACCAAAAATACTTGTTGAAGATATTCTCACCTGAATGACAATATCGTTTTGGCTCCTCTCTGTTATTCCGTTCATCAGCTGATACATTCACATATGGCTCTACCTCCATTCTTCTTGCAGCTACAGTCGTGTCCGTCACCTACTGCCTCTCTGGTGTTTGTGTAGGGATGTGTAACCTATTTATGCTAAGTGATAATGATGCAACGAGCACTTGTGACGTGTCATGATGACTTGTTGTCACTGACCACAAATTTAAAAAAGTTATGTTCATACAAATAAAACGATACAAAAGTTAAAATATCGGTCTGCTATAAGAAAATTAAAATAGCGAAAGCAGGACACCTAGTAGTTTATCTGAACAATAATTGGCATCATCTGTATATTTCATATAACTAAAATTAAAAAATTTAATCATTTACATGTTGACACTGTTAGGATGCTTTAAAATTACAAGTGACTTCTGTGCATGGACAAGTTAAAGGTAGATTTACATGCCTCAATAATTTGCTTTCTACATTTTGTATTTTAGTTTACTGTTCTGAGATTCTGCGAGGAAGTCGAGCGTTGTTCTTAAGAAAACCCATCATACAGAAACTTCCAGGGACAAAATGATGCATAACCTCCCATGCAATAAGCTGCAAATGACCACAAAAGGATACTAGACAATGAGTCAAAAATAACTTCTTACTTAAAATAGAAGTGGCGTCAGGAAGTCAAATTAGATAGTCGTTGTGTTTAGAGAAACATAAGCGCACCAACGTTAGTGGCAGAGAAGTAGGTGTATTTTAGTGTTGTGGTGCCTTTAAATACTAATAATATAAATACATAAATATTAGTCATAGTCATTCACAGAATCCATGGTGTTGAATTGTGCTTTCAGTAAGTGTGCTAAGCTGTGAAATAACTGTCCCGCAACCTGATGGTGCATGTACAAGGTTTTGAAGGTTTGGAAATATGTTCTAAGAAATAGACGGTGGTAAACATTGGTGTTGGTTAGTATTGTCATTGTGATCATGTTAGCCTCACCTGTAGACTCTTGTTTTACAGTTGTGATGCTGCATTAAATGTTGTTTCAGCCAACTTTAGCTGCTTTCAGCTTTTGTTTCGATTTTGGCTCAAATGCACTTTTTCCTGTTACGCTCTGTTAATAAGTTCAGACAAAGGATTCCTTCAAGAACACTAATGACTGACTTAATGACAATTTACCAAGCTCCATGAGACACAACATCCACTATCTGTATTTCTGACTTCTAAACACATTTAACGTGCTGCAGATTCGCCACGAATGGGACCTTTTTGCATTAATCATCAGTAAAGACATTGCTACAAACCAGCAGCAGCAGAGGATGTTGGCTGTAACTCACTGCACATACCCACAGACTGTGATAAATGGATAAAACGAAAATAGTTCTTTACAGAGGAAGAGTGCCTTCCTGCTTCCTCTATTTAAAAATACACCAGCTAAATGTTGCGAAAGCATGAAAGTTGCATGGTTTATCTGCACCACTATGAGGCATATCAGGCATTTGATCAGCTACAAAAATCACTGGACATATTTCTTTTGTTACTCAGAGCTAAGAACTTTCTTGAAAGGTAACTAAGATTAGAAGTAAAAAACGTAAAAAGTTTGAGTCCTGTATCAAACAAAGCATTAAGGTTTATTAATACAATGAGATATATCTCTAATATGCTCTGTCACATATCAAATTTTTCCAAGCATAAGATATATATATATAATATATATATATAGCATCCACACACACATATAGACTCTCTTGCACTTAATCCTACACAGTCACACTGTTTGATGTCACATCCTGCATTAAAAACATTTTAAGTTTCTGCGTTTGTACTTCTGCTTTCTACAAAGTTGCACTTCAATATTTCAGTTTAACTTCAACTTATTTGACTGCTGTCATCTAAGTGTTGCTGTTATCTAGAAATACGTATAAATAACGTATAGAGGGGTTTATACAGCAACATAGAAGAGACACACCAACCTCAATATCTTCTCCATTTTGACCTTTTTTACAATGTATGAAGCTTTCTTCAGTTTCAGTCTCCTTAATGATTACTATCAAATTATCTACTGTAGTTTAATGGGTCGATGTGTAGCCGTTAATGGGCAGTTGCTAAAAAACATAAGGTCATTTTAACCCTCCTGGTCAGCCAGGTCACCCAAAGTGTAACACATCCAGAGAGAAGCTGTGTTTTAAGAATATGCCGCATGATTTTCCAAATACTGCATGGGATCTCAACCAGTTAACCAACCAAACACATGCACTTTGGTTGGTTAATTGGTAGATAGCGAATTCACTGTAGTGTGAATGTGAGTACTGTTTGTCTCTATGTACCCTGTGAAGAATTGGTGACTTGTCCAGGGTGTACCCCACCATTCGCCCCAAATATCTGTCCTTAACTCTTGAGCCATCTTAGGACCATTCGTAGCTTTTTTTTTTTTTTTGCTTTGTTTATTTTTTAAGAAATGTGGCTGTGTTAAATGAAGATTGCTAAAATTTGGTCAAAGATATTCATTTTTATTTATTTTTTAGAATAGAAATCTCAGTACTTTATTGAGCCTAAAATGGCTTAGCAACAGAAATACATCCTAAATAGTTCCTAGCGGCAAAACGTGCCCCATTAAAAACCATTAAAAAACACTTTTTTGATCCCATGTTTATCCTAACATAAATTAATGCATTCCTTTATGTTAAGATTTCATTTTGGACCACTGGCTTTCAATTTGTAGTTTTTATATTTGTCCAACACGTGGCACCATTTTACCCATTCAAAACGTGCAGCAAAGTTTCACACTTTTTACTGTTTTCTAGTAGTATAGTATATTTCAGGCTGAAGTAGTTCTAAAAGACTGACGTGTTTAAAGTGGAAAAAAATATTAATATATTATTTTATAGCAGTTTTTAGGAAGAAGTTATTTATTTATTTTAAGGAACACAAATGGATGTTTATCTAAAAATATGACATTGCAAAAAAATATATATATATAATTAATATTTGATATGTATATTTCAGGCTGAAGTAGTTAAAAAGACTGACATGTTTAAAGTGGAAAAAAATATTATTATATATTATTTTTATAGAAGTTTTTAGGAAGGAGCCACGTTTTGTCTTAGGAACTATTCAGGACACATAACGGGAAGACCCTCCAAGGGTTTATATAAGATGGAGTAGCTCCCTCTCCTTAGCAATTCCCAGGCAAAGTCTAGAAACTACTGATTTAGGGCTCGCTGTGTATGCTTTTACTGTTATTTGTATTATTCCATTGTTGTGTTTTTAATATCATGTAGTAGAAGTTTATTTTTCTTATGTTTTATCGTCCTACTTTAGTCTTGTTCTGGCTCTTTGCAATTTAATATTTATGTGGGCATGACAGACACTCAAAAACACCGACAGACAAGTTAAAGTTTATTTTTAAAGATGCCTAGAGACTCTTTCTACTGACATTTCTTTAGTACACACAGTTAAAACACTTTAAAGATAATAATCATAAGGATTATTATGGTAAAAACACATTAAAGCCAACAAAATGTAAAAAAAAAGTGTGAGATTACAGCTAATAATGACTTGGTAGTCCACAGATTGCTGACATGCTACTTCATGTTTGTCATATCAGTGCTGCACAATTTTAATGGAGGTGCTTTATCACTTTACTGTATCTTCTTCTGACACAGCCAGTGGAGTTTGCTTGAACAGGCGTCATGAGTCCAGCTCATGCGTCCAGGCGGGGATTGTTCAGCATAGACACAGGTGTGACGATTTCCGTGTTCAAATGGAGGCGACTGAATCGTTTTTCTGCAAAGACCACACAGTGTTTGATCACATCATCAGCATCAGCATCATCGATCTACATCAAACTTAAAGTATGTGTTCAGGTGGCTTTATCGTCCACGGCAACTTAAAAACTTAAACTTGATGACTTCAGTTCATCTCTCCAACTGTCATAAGTTTTATAGCTTTAAAGTTGCTCTAATCAAATTAATGTTATATTGGCAATGAGTCAAATGTGTAATGTGATAGATGGCACATGTGGTGAAGGACCTACACATGTCTGTGACCTTTGCTTTACTTGCACTTCGCCTTGACACATGGGGCAGCACGCTCTATCCGGTGGGATACCAGGTTGTGGTTTTTGAAACATCATGATAATCATTTCATTCTCGACACTTTCAGGAAAATTCAAAAAGCCTTACTTATAGGTCAGTTGACGTCCATCCACCCACTTCCAATTCAAAGGGCCTTCCTGGGTTTTTTCAGCTTTCAAGCCGATCCACACGGCTAAAACTCCAAAAGCATTCTGGAGAGCATTCTGTTGAGATGTACATTTGATTATGATATGCTTTACTTAAAAGTGATTTACAAGGTCATCAAGATAAGTCTGTGTTTATCCCTGAAAAGCAAGATGTAGAAATGTATTTTTAAATTCTAAATACCTCTTCCTTTTCATTGTTGATAATCACCAAATTAGCTCCATTGACCATACAGTTGTCTTTGGCATTCCACCAGCTGTCTTTCTTGGCGGACAGCTGGTAACAGCTGGACATGTATTGCGTCCAATCCTGGTCACAGTTTTGGTTCTTTCCTCCTTGGAAAACAAGACACAAGAAGGAAGAGAAGACAAGACGGGACATGAAATGACATGACGGGGAAAGGCAGGACAAAGTACGTTGAAGAAAATGTCTGACAAACTGACAAACTGTGTCTCTAAAAAAAACAGCCATGCTCTGAAAAAGCTAAAAACAACAACTCACCTGAGAGTCCATCATCATCCTGAAGTACCGGGGAAACGTCCGTGGTGTGAGTTTTGTTACAAAACCCATCTAGGGAGGAAGGAAAAAGACAGAACTAAAACTTTTACTCTGACGGAGTCCAAAAATACAAACAGTGGATGTGTTAGAGCTTTGAAAGCTTTCACTGCAGGGATTCCTAAAACTTCTCTGGAGGAGAAAAATAGACGTACATGAGGAGATTTGCTGCTGTATTTGTTTGTTAACGTCACTGAGTGGAAGATGCCAACTAGATTTCCTGTGATTAAAGCTTTTTTAAACTGGTTTTCATTGGCTGTGCAGAGGATCTGGATTTGGTTTAGGCCATGTGGAAGGCACAGGAATGATACTCACCTCCATGGAGCCGAAGAGTAACATTAAGAACTGCCTGTATGATGCACAGCAGACAGAAGCTTATCCCAACCACCAAGATGACTTTAAACAGTCCTATAGGACAAAACACACATGCAAATATATGCGATATGTGACTGTGTAGCCTGATTTGTGAACTAAGGTACCTCCACAACACAACACTTCAGTTTTTAGTGACTTTTGATTTGATTTTGTTGCAGTTTATAATCAACTACCTTCGATGAATAAGTAATGTAAAGGGTCAGACGCCTCATCAATAATTTTGCAAACCTAAAAATAAAGAGAAAATTGAAACAACCATTTGGAAGTAAAATAAATAAATAAAAATTCTTACCTGAACGTGAATTTTTCCTGTTCGCCGAAATATTCCTCCCTTCATTGACTGGTTCATTAGCGTACTCTTGGATGTCCATTCTTCTTCACGGGAGATCCTTTTGAATTGTCTATTAGGAGACGGCGATGTGCAGTCCTGCAGAATATACTGCGTCTCTAGTCGCGAGCTGCCTTTCTGGTGTGGTATGGGTGTACTTATAAGGTTATTCATGCTCATCTATGGTGATGAATTTCGCAATAACAGCTCTGTCACAAAAAGAAAAAAAAACTGTTGTGCAGTGACTGTTGTGCAACCAGGCAACACGACCAAAATAAGTGAAGGAAAACCCCAAACATCAGTGACATCACTCAAAACTTTATTTTTTTAAAACTCTATAGTAGATTTAGTAGATTTTTAGTAGATTAATGCTACCAACACTCTTGATTTCCAGCATGTGTTTTATGATTATCGATGTTGGTCTTATCTTTACTCTATTTTTGTTTGAAATCTCATGTTTTCACCTTGCGAAGCAGTTTGTAACTGATTTGTGCTCTATAAATTAAGTTTATGGTTATTCGTATGATTGACACTGAGTGTGCGGGAGCTGTTCTTCTCAGAATAACCTTCTAACAAAAAGGAATTTTAGTCATCAGGTTCACTGAAGATTCTAGGAAAAACATGACTCAGCTCCCCATAAAGAGTAACCTTTTCTGTTGGAGAATCTTGTGACACATTCAGAGAAATTGCACGTATTCTTATAATAATTTAAATCAACCCTAGGTCGTGTAGACGTTCCCCTTACTGCCCTGACGTACCCAGAACTATGCTCTGCTAAGCTGCTAGAGATGGTCACTGCTAGTCTAGAAACCGAAGACCCGAGGGAGTACTTAACTCTTTGGGGACGGATTGGGCAGATCCACCTAAAAAGTTTTACAGATTCCACTGAAGACTGTAGTGATGGTTCGATTGTGAACGAGCCAGTTCAAAGAGTCGGCTCTTTTAATGTTGAGATGATGAGTGATAGTAGAAAAAAAGAAGAAGCAGCATTTGGACACATTTAGCAGAATGCAGGATGCTGTATTTTTATCTAGCAGGGTCCACAAACAAACCTTCACAGACACACGAGAACTGTCAGTACATGTCATTTTTTTTTATTTCTATGCTTTTTATAGTGTTTATCAGTGTTTCTACCTGCTTTGTGTAGCAGAGAGCTTCTGCAAGCAAGTTAGTGCATTCACTGGGCGGTTTCAGAGAGTTACAAGGGTCTATAAATGCAATGAGAACCATTGGCTACAGCAATGTATAGATATTAGAAAATGTAATTTTTACTTGTGAATATGTGTACACATACAAATCATAATCAGCTCTAAATTTGGTTGAATTATTTAAGGTATACGTGGTAAAATGAAGAGCCGCTTTGGAGCCGAAAGAGCCGGCTCTTCTTGGTGAGCTGGATCAAATGATCCGATTCCCTAAAAAGAACCGAACTTCCCATCACTAGAAGACAGAGATGTGCCGTGATCGAAAAATAGATGTTCATGCATAGTCAACGAACGGACAAACCTTACTAGGAGGACTAGTTTCATTTTAAACCAATCAGTGCATATGGTATCTATGACATATTCTAGCCAATCAAAGGACTCTGGGGTCTTGTGAGGGAGGGACAACAGAGAGAAGCTGTGTGCAGGGGGGCAGGGAGCACATAGAGCAGAGTGACAGAATAACTTCATGAATACTATTTCTATTCAATGACAGGGTCCCCTCAACTTTCAGGAGGGTCCAGTGGCATGCCTGAGGAAAATAAGGCAACAATGCATGGGACCTTTTTTATTGAAAGAGCTTTTTTTTTATTGTTCTTCACATATTTGGTTAATAAAACTGCAAATGTATGTCAGGCAATGGGAAAACTCTTCACTAGTACTGTTTGAAGTGTGATTTTGGTAAAAACTACTATTCATGCTTGAATTTCTTTAGTGCATTGTAGAGTTTACTTCCTTTCTAAGCACATTACAGCGGTATTCGTTTGTACAGGTCTCTGCACGGCCCTGAACCCCTGTATCTACTATAGATCACAGGAAAGTGTTTTAGTGGTCAGACAGAATGGAAACACACAGAGCACAGAGATGTGCATCCTCCTCCCATACGACAGCAGACACGCTCACACCCTGCAGATCAGTGGATGTGAAATCAGTAGCGTGGTGATACTTTCAGCTTCACTTCCATTTTGATCTT
The DNA here is from genome assembly GCA_004119915.2 of Collichthys lucidus. NCBI lineage: Eukaryota > Metazoa > Chordata > Actinopteri > Sciaenidae > Collichthys > Collichthys lucidus. The sequence continues at coordinate 30,110,984 of CM014091.1, forward strand.
GTGCCGTGGCCCTCGTGCTCATCTTTTAGTTTAAACCTTCCAGTTTGGAGAATGACTCGGCTTGTTTTATCTGCAGTGCTGTTGTTGGTGACTCTCTGTGCGTCGTCTGCACCGGACAAAGGTGAGTAACAAGATTCAAGATACTGTCATTGCTGGGATATTAATTAGAACATACAAGTTACATTTATAGACTGACTATTGACCAACAAACAAGAGACACGGATATTATCTGGTTTCCTTGGTTTGAAGGGGAAGCAAGCTTTAATTACAGTATAAAAAGCCTATTAAATATCATTATAGTGTGACTTATACATTTTTGGAAAGATAAAAGATTTCTCAATGTGTGTGGTTAAGTTTCTGTACAGAGCATTTACATTTTAGATCTGTGTTGAATACTTTCTCTAATCTCAATCTTCATTTTCTTCATTCATCAATAATAATGCTCGTTGTATGTTTTTGTGAAAGATGGCGTTTGGTGTGTTTAAACTGAATATGTGCATGTGCAGATGGTTCAGGACATGCAGTGGGTAAATGCGTATGTTTTAAATAGACGACCCATGGCAGATATTCGCTGAAACTCGCAAACTAGAGTAGAACTACAGGTGAAAATGACTTGCTGCAGTATATAAGTGGTGTACACATAATATACACATATTAAAGGACGTGTTTAATGTTGAAAATGCTGATTAAAGCCTAAATGCAGCAGCTTATTTTTCCACTCTTCCCATCTAAGCATTCACATTCATTTATTTATATATTTACAGGAATCTATTGTGCTTTTTGATTGATTTAAGAGGTGACTGTAACAAAAAAGGAGAGATAGCATGAAATATTGGAGTAAAAATATATGTGAAGTGTGTCCATTTGCTGCTGTAGAAACTCAGCTGGGTATAATTTAAACAAAATGTTTAAGGGAAGTTTTGTTTTTAGGAAGTGTATACCATGCAAATAATTATCAGACTCTCTCAGAGGAAAAAGGGAGTGATGCTCAGGTTATGTCACATTTCAGCAAGAGGAGTGGTTTCAAAGATGTGCCGTGTGTTTTGCCTTTGTTTTACTCGGTAGTTTGTAGCTTTGGTTTGTACAGAAACCTGATTCCTGTAAGAAAACACTGTTTGTAAAGGAACATAGGTCTCGATTAGAAATTATTATTGCTGACAAGAAAAAGTTTGGGCACAAAACTCTTAGTTAGCTTGAGGTTTTAATCTTCGGTAATTGTAAGTAATAAACAAAATAGATAGAATGTGTTATTTAGTAATATTTAGAGGTGCTTGTAGATACATTTTGGAGTAAGCCAGACAAGTTTCCAGATTTTATACTAACCGAAGCTAATTGAACAAATCAAAAATAAATCAACGAGTTTATGAAAACAAAACAACGTGGAAACTGTCTAATGACTACTTTTGTTCTCCTTTGTTTCCTTCGTGCTCTAGATGATGCTGCCGTGCAGGTCTTTTACCCTCAGAAAACCCTCAATCCTGCCAGAGGGTCATCGGTCAAACTATCATGTGACGCACATTATGACTTCAAGCAATGCGGTCTGCTGCATGTTGCATGGTTTCAAAACGAACAAAACACTGAGCTGACACAGCCCAGAAAGTACCATACCACAGTAAACGAGTCAATCTCTGATCATGATCAGCGAATGAGAGACAGGCAGGTCGTGACAGAGATCCTCAACCTGACACCAGAGGACTCCGGTGAATTTCAGTGCAGGGCTAAGTGCCACCTGGGAGACACGGGAATGGGGCATCTAATCATCATCGATGTCCAAGGTATGAGGAACATTACATTAGCACATGGAGGCTCTACAAAAGCAGAGGATGATCCCTACTTAGTTTCTTAGTGCCTGCAGAATTTGCATTCATTTCTACTTGTTTCTTTTAGTGGTTTATCAGTAACATGCTATTCTTTTCCAAGGCATTTTTATATTAGATGTGCACTGACGTCTTGTTCTGCTCTGTTGTGTTCTCTTGCAGGTTGATGATCTGACTGAGCTGGCCCTGTTTGCAAAATGTTCCAACAAGTTGAGTCCACCAAAAACATCTCAGCATAAATTTCATTAAAGAAAATGGAACAAAAAAGAAGAGTTTATTCCATATTTGTTTTATGTTTATCATTTATTGTAAGTGCTTTAATTATACAACATGACTTTGTCCTCATGCTTAAAGACAGCCAAGACAGTTGGTGCCACTGTAAGTTAGTCACTAACTTTTAAGGAGAAATTATCTAGAAAATTTCAAATGGATTTCAAATGGCAGCCAGTTTCTTACTGTACAGACGGTTGGCAAACTGGAACATGAATTCCTATTTGGATATTTGATGTCAATAATATACAATATATATATATTATACGATATATGAATGTGTCAGCCATCGTATTGCTCAAATGTAGAAAATATTATAAAGCAATTTGGAAACAGAATTTACATTTACAACACTGGACTGTTGTGTTGTTGCAAAGCCGTGCACATATTTCCAAACTGAAGGCTGAATAATCAAGAAACCCGAAGCTGAATGTGTCGTGTGTGAAAAGCCACTGCAACTGTCAACAGCTAAATTTAGCAAGAAGGTTGCACTGCGAGCAAACCTTCACAGCATTTCCTTCTCGTTCTGGTTTTCTGAAGGCTGAACGACCCCGTTTGAAGAGAGCAAAGCCACATCTGTATATAGAGCAGCAAGAAAACACTGTAAAAGACGGATTCACATTCACTGATGCGGATAATCACAACAAAGCCTAAATATTAAAGCCTAAATTATTCAAATTAGTTCCTTCTTAATTTCGATCGTGCTACTTATTCTCCAGAACACAAGCATCGACTGCAGCCGCTGAAAAGACGCGATAACAATGATAAGTGTGATTGTTGCTGCATCAAGAATAAAAGTGGAGGCTGCACTAGCCAAACCACAGGACAGGAAACTGCATCTGTTCGAGCGCATTGTTTCGAAACAGTGTTTGAAGTAATAATGCGCACAGTCAGATTAAACAGGAATACTACATATCACGTATTCCTGCGGGTCACAGTTGGACGGGGGGAGATCATGCATTTTTCATTTCCATGAGATATTACATCCATGATGGAGCAACAAACATGGAGCAAACATACCGACCGACCACTTGCAATAGTTAAATGGCTACAGAAGGGATTATTTACTTCTTTACTTACATTCAGAAACATGAATCATTATAGCGCAGTGCATATGGTACACCACACCACACCACACACTCTCTCTCTCTCTGTGGTATTTTCGCACCTTTTCTGCTCAAAGACTTGCAGCAGTGGCTAACAGCAGGTGACACATTCACTGCAACAAGAGGCGGTACAGAGAGCATCGACACAGGGTGTCAACTGATTCACACCACAGCGGTTTCGTTTAACCATGCCGTGTATCATCTGCCCTTTTAAGTTATAAAGATACATTTTATGTGCTTATATTAGATACACATTTATATTTACTATGATAACCTATGTATATATGGTGTTAAAGCTTCCCCAATTAACCACTGACAGTCACAATACTCATGTTTCACATCGAGCTTGATGTTCTGCTCGGCTTTAAATCAAACTGTGCACTCCTCTGAAAAAATAAACATTTATTTACTTACTCATGCATGTGTGTAATATTATCAGCCTATAATTAACAATAAACCAGCGTATGATCTCATTTTGCCGTCTTGTCCTGAGTGCTTTTTTTTTTGTGCCGGACAAAAAGGGAAACAACACCAACACCAACATTGCACAATCAGTTACCACACATCATGTATTCATGTGGTCACTGTTTGGGGTTTGTTTAATCTGTTTCGATACAGTAAACTATTATAACACAGAGTTGCACGATACCCCGCGGTGGCAAATCATAACAGTTCCTACTACACTAGAAATTCTACACGGTGGTACTGTACTACCGTGGATTATACTACAGGTTTCTCACTGCATGCTACTCCATGTAAACAAACCAACACGGCAACTACTGCAACCGACCTCCACAGCTGCTGAATGATTGGCTGTTTGCCTGTTACTGGTGACGTCCAGGGATATGATAGGTTGTTTCCACACGCTGGGTCCGCCCGTCTGTTAGCTGATTGGCTGTTTGTGCGTTTCTGCCGGCAAGAACGAACTCCATGAAGACCGCTCCGCTTCCATAGAAACTCGAAACATCAGGCTAAAGTTCTGTCTCAGAAACACGAGACAACACACTCACTGTGGCAGAAGTACTGGGCCCGAGCGACGAGTCTGCCGCGTCGTCGTCGTCAGGGGCTCCACTAATTTGGTAAAGACACTTGAAAAGCACGTCAGTGTCTATGGAGTTTATCTGTGTGTGATTATTATCTGCCTCTGTGGCTGAAACTATTTTAAATCTGGACCATAGAACGGAGGTGACAGTTTTAGACAAAGTCTGCAATGACACAATGCATTCAAACACTTATTTCTTTTAATGTAGACTGATAAATTTATACAAAATTTAAAAACTTAAAAAAACTTTTTGATATAATGAAAACACTGCTTTGTTCACAGGAGAAAGACATTTGAGAGCTCACAGGGAAACTTCTGTGTTGCTGCTGCAAACTGAAATGAAATTATATTTAAATGGATCCGAACCACTGAAAGAAGTTCACTGAGAGTCAACATCTGTCCGGCTGAGGGCTCTGCTTAACAATCCAAAGTTTCACATGTACAAGAACTGTACACCAGCTGCTGACGGAGCAGCTTCAGATGAAAGCCGGCAGCTGATTAGTGGGAGGAGGAATTATTAATCCACCCTGAAATCCAGCAGCACGTGGAGCATGAGTCCTCCTCTCTAACATTTAGTTACCAATTCTTCAGTTCAGTCTTCAGCTTTTCTGCACTTTCGGAGATCTATGAGGCGCGAGTCACGGTCCCAGTGACATCAGGAGCTCTGTGATTGGCTGGGCTTGGTGAATTTGCTCTGCAGGAACACTCTGGGAACACAAAGCCCCTCCTTCTTGTTGACGGTCTCTCTCAGGACGTAGTCGTTAGCGACAGACTGAAGGCCCGTCTCTTCAAACAGCTCGGCCAGAAACTCTGAAAAAGAGACGACAAGAGCAGACGGGGACTTTAGAGAGAGGGACAGCACATCCTCCAAATGCTGCAGGTATTGTAAAAACAGACGTAGAATTCACAAAATTAAGAACTGTCATTCTTCTTTCATAGAACACGATTTCTGGAGCAGCTTTCCAGGAAGAATCATGGAACAGTAAAGTTAAGAAACATCTAGATATCTAACTAAAGTATATCCATTTACATACATGTAGTTTCGACCTGACTATCTACTTATCTGCCTTATCTGTTTACAGTCTCCATGAGGCAAACATAGAAAAGACTTTCCTGAAGTCATCCGCTGACCTTTAGAGAAGAAGTAGGACCTGGTGCCGTCTTGTCGGACGTAGAAGTTCTCCCCCAGCTTGCTGCCAGCTTTAAATCGGAGCATGGCGTGGTCGTGCAGACCGTAATCCCTGAACAGGACGATGCCGCCGGGCTTCAGGACCTTAAAGCCACATGCACGGTACATTAGATTACACCAATCTGAACCAGCCTGTGTTTGGGCCAGATGCATGCGTCGAGGTTACAGCCTCTAGCAGCCGAAAATCAATCAATGTTTGTGATTTTTTTGTGTGCACACTAGATTATGTTGATATTAGGCATGCATACCAACAATTATGCATTTTAAAAGAAAGTTAACAAGGAATAATTAGATTAATCTTCTTTCAGAACTTTTAAGGGAACCATGCAACGAGTCTGTGGCGTCTGTCTCTGCTCTCTCACCCTGTTGATGTTCTGCAAAGCCAGCTTCATCTTGTCAGGGTGGACGGCTGACAGGACGAAGATGAGGGTGATGACGTCCACGCTGCTCTCGGGTACGTGTTCCCTCAGATCATCTTTAGTTAAATCACACTGGAAGGCACAGCAGCGCTCGGGGCAGTACAGAGGGTTTTGCTGTAGACAGAAAATAGATTATTGAAAAACATCCTTCTTCTATAAAAGGTTCACATGTTTACATATCAGATATGGATTCGATGAATCTTACTTTGACAAATTCAACAGCCCGCGGTGAGAAGTCACAGGCGTATACAAAGATATTGAGGTCGTCCTCCAGCAGAGGGAAGATGCAGTTTCCAACGCCGCAGCCGGCCTCCAGCAAAACCAGCCGCTGAGACTCAAACTGCAAACCAGCACAGGAGAAACGACGACAGATATCAGTGTTTATAATCCTGCACAGCATAAATGATGCTAAACAAATGTGGAAAACATAAATAACAACATGGTTTATTGACGGACTGCTTATATGCCAACATTATCTGAAGACCCTAGTGATTTTATGTCTCATTTATGTTCTATCAAGTCTCAACCACTCAAAATCACTTTTGACTGAAGTTTGCCGACGCGGCAATTTGGCAGCGGTTTGAAAGTAGCCAAAGTCAACAGGATTAACAGACTTGTCCGTAAGGCCGGTGATGTTGGCGAGATGCAGATGGACTCGCTGACTGTGGTGTTGGAAAGGTCTCATCTTGGACTATGACTCCCACCCAGTCCATGAGGTGCTGGACAGACTCAGGAACAACCAGAGACTGCTGGTACCAAGATGCTCCACAGAGCAAAATATCAAAATATCAGACTAGCTACTGAACTGGCTTGTGCAATACATCAGTGAAATCTTCCACACATGCATACTGCACTTTAAATAATCAGTGTATTCTCTGTACAGTCTCTCAAAACTAAATTTTTTACAAGGTTTTAGATTGACATTGCATAATTCACTGTTACTGGTTTTATTTAACTGTTATTTATACATGTGTATATAGTGTTAAAATAGGATATCTTCTAGTTGTATATTGTTAAAGTTTTGTTTTCTTCCTGTCACTTACTATCTCACTTATTGTTTAGGAGCTGCTGTAACAAAAACAATTTCCCTGCAGGGATGAATAAAGTCTGATGTTCACAAGAAACCAGATGTCCGGGTTGTTTCACCTCCAGGAGAATAATTAAAGTGATACATAAAGTAATAGCACCATGTCTCACCTGTCTGCAGGCTCGGAGCTCCTCAAACTCTCTGGTGGTCCAGTGTCTGTCCTTGAAGAAGTTGGTGCTGTTCCTCTTGTAGAACAGGTCCCAGTTCTTCTGGGCTTCTCTCTCCAGCTTCAGCTGCTTGAACTCGGACACCAGAGCTCGATCAGCGCCGGGTCTGTCCAGCTCCTCCCGGGTTAAAGCTCTAGAGTTTAGTCCCGGTTCGCTCGGATCAGTCTCATCTTTGGACCGAACCTCTTCTTCTTTGTAGGTGTTGAGTTAAAGTCAGCATCTCTGAGCAGAGCCATGCCGCTGTTAGGAAGCCTCGTACACGGTGTTAACCGTTTATTTACGGGAAATAAAACACTCCGTAAACACGTACAGCTCCAGTGTTATAATATTTTACCGTTTATTAATAAATAACTAAAAAACAACAAAATCAGCCACAGCTAGCTACGAGTCTCCACATTTAACGGCCATGCTGTCCGTCCTTTAAATTCGTCCGTGCTACAGATGTGTTGTTAGTGGACGAGCCAGTTCAAAGAAACTGTTTTGGGTTTTTTTACAGTACTTGTGCATGCAGTGACGATATCTTTCTTTATTTTTATTATTTCTGTGGTTTATGAATTATTATGAAGTAAAATGTAATTAACAAGAAATTTCATACTCAACATAACTTTCTTTTTTTTACTTTTTAATTATCAGTGTGATTTTTTTTGTTTTTTGGTTCTTTATTTATTTATTTATTTATTTATTTATTTATTTTATTTATTTATTTATTTAACTTTTTAATTTTTTTTATGATGAGTGTGTTTTTATTTTTATTTCCAAACCAGGTGTGTGTGTGTGTGTGTGTGTGTGTGGTGTGTGTGAGTGAGTATATTATTTATACCACTACAACCTTTGTGAATATAAAAATAAAGTTATAAGAGATAAAACAAAGAGTCGTTTGGGAGCCGAGTCTTCTTGGTGAAGTCAAATGATCCGGCTCACTAAAAAGAACCGAACTCCCCATTACTAGTCCGTTGAGCATTGGACTCCACTTTGTTTCTTTGACGTCGTTCTTTACCTGCTGAATAATAACATTAAATATTATCACTTTTAATCATATGATTTATTTGTTGCCAGCTTTTTATATTTCATTATAAAATTAAAGTCAGCTGCCAACGTAACGTAACGTAGGAGTGACGTAAGGGATGTTATGCTAACGGTTAGCCTGCAGAAGCTAACTCAGTGTCAGAGTTGACTTGTTGTTGTTTTTTAGCCTCCCTGAAACTCGCAGATGAGTTTATCCTCCGCGGGCTGGTTCACATCAACGTGAGTTTGTTCTTTATGTGCTGAGACATGAACGGGAGCTCGAACCCGCTGCTGGACAAAGAGGAACACGTCCTGAAGCTCGGAGAGAGCTTCGAGAAGAGGCCCAAGTCCTCGTTCCACACCATCAGATGTGAGTGACAGGGGGGTAGTGATAAAGATAGTGACAGGCTGCTGCTGCTGCTGCTGCTGTTGTTGTTGTTGTTGTGCTGCTGTTGTTGTTGTTAGTGTTAGTGCTGCTGTGTTGTTGTTGTAGTGTTAGTGCTGCTGCTGTGTTGTTGTTGTTGTAGTGTTAGTGCTGCTACTGTTGTTGTTCTTGTCTCTTTCCTGTTGTTGTTTCTCTTGTTGTTGTTGTTGTTGTTGTTGCTGCTGCTCTTATTTCTCTTGTTGTTGTTATTGTTGTTGCTCTTATTTCTCTTGTTGTTGTTGGGGTTGCTCTTGTTGTTGTTAGTGTTGTTGCTCTTGTTGTTGTTGTTGTGTTATCTCAGCTGTTGTGGGATCAGTCAGTCTGTCTCTGACACAGTCAATGAAGGTTTGATTTGCATATGTAAATATCGCCACACTCACTGTTTCCCGGGTTACAGCATAATTTGGAGGGTTTTCTATCATCAGTGTTTCATTAAGTTTCTTATTTAAACATGTTTCAGCCCCTTGGACAGAGCAGAGACCCCCACATGTGTCACACTTATAATAACTTTATATTTACTTTATTCACCTTTTATTTCACCTTATTAACCTGTTTATACACCGGGTTATTAGTCTGTATGTGTTTGCTATAATTATTATTGGTTATTAAATGGCCTAGTTTGACTAGTACAACACTAAAAAATCACTTCATTGACTCTAAATATTGAGTTCAGATCTCTGAGTTTTGTTCCTTCTTCTTCTGTGTTTATCAGGTGTGACCTTTTCTCAGATGAACAGGTGTGTACAGGTAGTTAGTGGTGCTGTTTTGATTGATTCAGGTTGATTGAGTCAGTGCAAAGTATTTAAAATCTGCATATTGTGCTATGAATATGCAGAACTACCTCCCTCTACTGGCTGAAACTTGGCTATTGCATTGGTGATTTTGCTTTTGGCTGATTTTCACCTACCTCAGGTGACGTGTGACGGCAGCGTTCATCACCAACCGACGCACATTTACCACACAGACTGCTGACAGCCGATAAGCTCAGTTAGTTCTGACTACCTGTCTGTCAGTCTGACGGGCGTTTTCTTCCGTGTCACAAACCGCGGAGCCGTGACGTCCTTACGATTAACATCCACCCATTGTCCGTCCGTTTCAGATGACTTCAAACCAGCATCTATTGACACGAGCTGTGAGGGAGAGCTGCAAGTTGGGAAAGGAGATGAAGTTACTATAACGTTACCTCACATCCCGGTAAGAATGTCTGCCTTTGTTTTTGTAATCAAACAGCTAAAACATGAAAAATGAAAAAGTTTAGGTCGACACAGACGGAGTTGATTCAGACTGTTGTTGTCCTTCCAGGGCTCGACACCTCCCATGACGGTGTTCAAAGGAAACAAGCGTCCGTACCAGAAGGACTGCGTGCTCATCATCAACCATGACACCGGGGAGTTCGTACTGGAGAAGCTGAGCAGCAGCATCCAGGTCAAGAAAACCAGGTGAGAGTTCAGATAAATTCATATTAAATAGACTTTTAAATTACTGAGGCATTAGATATTGCCATGCTCTGAAACTGTTCCCACATCTGTGGCTCCATCTTTTGGTCATTGGTTGTTACTACATCAGGGTGGAACCTTACATAGCTCCCTTAAGATGATATTCTTGCAGTTAAGGTTCAGGTCGATCGAGAGGACTCACAATTGGTACGTTGGCTTTGTGTGTGTGTGTTTCAGGGCCGAGGGCAGCAGTAAGATCCAGGCCCGGATCGAGCAGCAGTCGGTCCGCTCCACCCAGCCCAGCTCTCAGTTCCGGGCTCCCACTAAACCCGGAGCCGGGGTCAAGACCTCCCCGTCTCCTTCGAAGGATAATCCCTCCCCAGAGCCTCAGCTCGACGACATCAAGAGAGGTAAGGAGGTCCAGCCATGACCAGATTTAATCATCACACACGGAGCGCAGCATGTATTACTTTCATACTTTGAGTTTTATTGTTAACCATGCTGCCGTCACAGAGCTGCGGGCCGAGGTGGAGGTGATCGAGCAGATGAGCAGCAGCGGCAGCAGCAGCTCCTCCGACTCAGCCAGCGCCTCGGGCAGCGGCGACGACAGCAGCAGCAGTGACGCCGAACACGACGCTCCCCGACCGCTCAGCCAGACCTCCCCAAACCGCCACCCCATGGCCAACGGAGGAGCCGACCGGCAGCAGGGCAACAACCAGCTCATGAACACACTACGTGAGTATCTCCTGACACCATGGAGGTGGACTGCTTTCTGAATCAGCGAGTGTGTAATCATCTTCAGTGAACATCGTCTGTCTTCACAGGAAACGACCTGCAGCTCAGCGAATCGGGCAGCGACAGCGACGACGACTGAACTCTCTGCCATCTCTCTCTCTCCACCTCCTCCTCCTTTCTGCCTGGTTCACTTGTTCCTTTGCTGTGATGGCTGACCCCAGCTGTATATCTCGGTTTGACTGTATTTTTATTTGAGTATATCCTTAAAGCTGGCCAGAGTGTATTTTTTATTAGATGTATATTTTGTTTTGTATAGCAAAACTTTAGGAAAAAGAAACTTTTACTTGAGAGGTTTGGAAGATTCTATATTAGAGTGCACATACATATTTTCTGTACTTAGAGCAGCTAGTTTTATCTACTTGTTTCATTTGTTTTTTTCGTTCTCTCGCCTCGTCTTGTGGTCTGTCAGAGAAGGTCGTGGGAAGCCTCTCCGTGTTTTTGTCGGTTTGCTAAGAATTCAAAAGTTTCAGTATTGCGCAGAAACTCTGTGCAGCGTCCGCATGAGCACAGATCAAAGACAGAAACATCAGGATAACTAATAACTGATTAATGTCAAGCTTGACGATCTATGTTCAGTATTTTTTGTTGTCAACAAATCCCATGAAAAGACCAACACAGAGCGTCAGTTTGACTCTGGATCTGTAGTTTCCATCAAACACTTTTAGGATAGTACACTTCAAACCGCGACGTACATTGACCTAAAAATCTGTTTTGTGTTTCCAATGCAGACAGTACACATGACAAGTGCTAAACTTTTCCTCTCCACACACGGCACGTTTCAGTCTTTTCATGGGATTTGTTGGCATTAAGAAAAACAGTTGTCTAATAATTACACAGGAATTAAGCTAAATTATCTTCCAGGTTGCTGTTTTCTAATGATTTTACTTCAGGGTTTTTGGCATTACGAGTTCAAGATAGTTGTTTAGAGATGATCAGTGATTTCTGAAATCTAGCGTTACATAGCATATTATGTACAATTTTAGAGTTTGCAGATGTTTAAAGCTGCATTTAGTGATTTTTTCTTTTCCACCACTAGGGGACAGCAAAGACACAAAAACAAACAGAAACACTAACCCTGCTTTTATGGCTCACAACAGTTGAATGTAATTGGCTCCTGAGGAAAACACCTGGCTGTAGGCGTTGATGAGAGCCAACAAACAGAGGAGGAAGTCAGCTGTAATCTGTTACTACAAACTGTGTGTGTAGGTATCGCCTCCATTGCTTCCTTCCTTCATCATCTTTGCACTGACTCAGTGACAGCAACATAATTCGGTCATTGATCAGTGAAATTAATCAAAGTAGGGTTTGTATTTGAAGCGACATCTGGATCCAACCTGGAGCTAAACTGTGGAGGATTACGTCCAGAGAGATTTATCTTCCTATTATTTCTCTTTTCCACTGTTCGTTTCAGGTTTGTTGCGTCAGTTGTGTGTCAGTGTTTTCACACAGAGAGTATCTGACTCCTGATCCCATATTTTCATATAATACATCATGTGTTATAGGAGCATGATTCCATGCCTTACAGCGGTTCAGTTTGGAAACGAAGGTGAATGTGTCATTTTCTGAAAATGCCAAAGAGTTGTAACTGCCCCTCATCCCGTGCACACACACACACACACACACACACACACACACACACACACACACACACACACACACACACACACGTCGCTGCGTACATGTATTCATTTTGTTTTTATCTGACACTGTGTCGTGTCATTGAAGTTGGTGATCGTTCCCTCCGTCTGCAGGACTGAATATATTGTGCAGTATATCGTTATTAACGCAACAGCTCACAGTCAGAAACACGGCTGAAGAGTTTCATTACAAAATGCCAAGACTTGATTTCAGTTCGTTTGTTAATCGCTCAATAATGAACTTATAATTTTATGTTTTAATGTTGTCCCTTATTCTCCTGTACGTGTCAGGTCGGGACAAACTATTGAATAACTGCAGCCTGTGTGAAAACACCTGCGTGTGTTTGAAACATACAAAATATCACACACGTCATCGGCAGCTTAAATCCAAAAAACAGTAATTTCAATTGGACACCTGCTGCTATAAACAAATTCTGGCAAAGATTACAAAAAGTTTTCTGCCTTTCAAAGTTCATCTACATTTTTAATTATTTATTTTGGTGGCATTTTGAAATGAAACACGTCAGATTCACTTTGGGAAACGTCATTTTGCTGTCATACGACGTGTAGCTGTTGTTGTTGTTGATGTTGTTTTATATCGCAGCTGTGTTTCTCAAAAGCGTCTTTGCAGAACAGAGCAGAGACGGTCGCGAGTTCTAAGATGTAAACGGTTACTGACCTACCACACAGTACTACTTTAAAAACATAACAGTTTTAAAATATCCTGAGTTTATTGAGGAATCTGCAATTATGGGCGATTATTTTTTAGGGATGCACGATATGAATTCTGCCCCATTAGTGATAATTTTACATTTTAAGATTTTAAAAAGAAAGTTTGTAACCCTAAAGTTTCTGCAGACCTGACTGTAAGAAATATTATGATGTCGTGAGCTCAGGATAATTTTATAGCTGATCACTGTTGACAAAAACAAAGAACAGACTCTTCAAACGTTCATTTATTTTCCATCAAACAACTTCACAAACATACTTTTATAAAACATAAAACCTATTAAACATGTTTCATAAATTTAAAATAAATTATCTGACCGATAATTTATCTGCTACAATTTTATCATCAGAATAAAAATCTAAATTTTTCTTTATCGTCCGATAACTGATCAGTCCTGATTCATATCGTGCATCCCTAATTAGCCCGTCACGTGTCATGTGTCCTCCTCGGTTTTTAAGCTTGTGGATTTATCGTTGAATGAAGCAAGTTTTACATTTTCCACTTTGGTGTTTTCCCTCTGAAATCTGTAACACACACTGAATGGACTTTGTTGTATTTGGTGCTTTGGTCCTCATGTTTTTGTTGCTATGTTCATGTGAAATCTGTTTGTACAGATTTGAAGTGTATTAAAAGGGTGCGGATGTATTTAAAGTGGATGATTTGATGTGTTGATACTTCACGTTCACAGCAAATCTGGCGTTGCAGCACAGAGTCGTGAGGTGGCTCATGAGCGATGCTCCCTCTCCTCATTCATTCTCTGTGTCGCCTCAGTCTCTCTCAAACAAATGCACACTCTACAACCACAGCGCTCGATTTGGTCTGAGCGCGGCCTCAGAGGTTACAGAGTGCAACCACAAGTCAGTATGGATGTCACATGGGGACCGCAGTAACTGGTTAGCTTGGTGACGTGAAGTGAAGTCAATATTGAGCAGGTTAAAGAACGGTTAGTCTTTCCTCTTTTATACACCATCTCTGTCACTCTCTTTCACAGCGGTTGCACAGCAACAGTATCTCATTCAGTAAGGAGGCGAGGTGAGCCTGAAATACCTGAAAATAATGTTCCACCTTTTGTATTTTTAAACCTTAACCATTTTTTGTTTTACCACGTACTACAAAGATATATTTCCCAGGTCACATAAGAGTGATTTTCCCGTTCTTGGATCATTTTAGGAGCCTGACAGGGTAAAAACAGTATTTAAGCTACACTAAATAAACACTATTTTTCCACGACGGAAATCATAATCAAATTAAAGTCGCGTGTTTTGCTCAAAGGTACAAGAAACTGCCTCCAGCTTTCCACGTCCAGACGTCTCCGGGATCTGAACCTGCAACCTTTGGGTCAGACGTTCTTCTCCCGACAATACTGAAGAAAGTAAAGACAGCAGTCAGGATTAAACTTCGATAAAAGATTATATTGCTGGTCTTAAATAATTAATCGTCAAGTGAAACATATGCTTTCGATGAACACCTTCAGTTTGATACGAACCACAACAACCTGTACACGGAGCAGAACACAATACAGTACTTTTTCCCTGCGATGGTGCAACGACTGAGTCACATTTGGGCATTTCTCTTCAAACAGTAACACAAAAGTACACAACAAATACATAAATAGCTTTTGTTTCCCTTTAAATCATTTATAACGCAATTTATATTCATGATTCTGGCTCTTGCTACGACATGTCATTTGACCGATATATAAATTAACATCAACAACAAATAATAATAATAATAATAATTAGAACAATAATAATATAAAAGCTGTCTGTCTTTCATATAAATCTGGCTAGCTTACAGTATGAAATGATGGAATAGAGATCAAGAGGACAGTTTGATATGATGCGTCAGAGTTTCTCTGCGTCCAGTCTCCGTATTCCAAATGCAGATGCTCAGTTTCCCACGTCAGAGTGTTTGTGAGAGACGTTTGGGCGCCATGTTGGCTCAGAACACGAGTCCACTTAGCCCGAATTGTTTCCTGAGGGTCAGCGTGGACAAACGTTCCTCAGATGGTGGAGACGGTGAAATCTCGAAAAAAAATGGGGCCCTGAGGTTTTTCTTTTTTTTATTATTTGGAGGGGGGAGTTCAATTCTTCCTCTACGAGACTGAAACTAGTGCCTCCGGTGGTGGCGACTGGTATCGTGTCAGTACATGACATAACGAGGAAGGACAAGAAGCTGAATGAGGTGGCGAGGATCGGCCTCCAATCCACCGAGTTTCCCTTCGGTCCGTCACTGCAGCTTTTATCTAGAACCCTCTAAGTCACTGCACCGCTTCCTTGCGTACATTTGGACCCTGAGTACCTCGTCGCATCGACTTCTGTGTCCTCCCAAACTCGCCCCCCCCCCCTGATTGTGATGCTATAAATGACCATCCCTAACCGAGCCCTCCCCTCCCCTCCCACCCACGCGTCTCACAAGGGTCACCGTCCGGGGCAGGCTATGGGTTTGATGCAGCGTCCTTGGAACAACACCAGGTTAGCGGGGCAGTGGCAGCCGGCCACACAGGGCTTATGGCA
>CM014091.1:30131623-30141353 GCA_004119915.2 Collichthys lucidus
CAGCCAGCAGCCAGCCAGCCAGCCCAGCCACCAGCCAGCCAGCCAGCCAGGGAGCCAGCAGCCAGGCAGCCAGCCAGCCAGCCAGCAACCAGGCAGCCAGCCAGCCAGCCAGCAACCAGGGAGCCAGCAACCAGCAACCAGGGAGCCAGCCAGCCAGCCAGCAACCAGGCAGCCAGCCAGCCAGCCAGCAACCAGGCAGCCAGCCAGCCAGCAACCAGGGAGCCAGCAACAGCAACCAAAGCCAGCCAGCCAGCAACCAGGCAGCCAGCCAGCCAGCGAGCAACCAGGCACAGCCAGCGAGCAACCAGGCAGCCAGCCAGCCAGCCAGCAACCAGGCAGCCAGCCAGCCAGCCATCAACCAAGCCAGCCAGCCATCCAGCCATCCAGCAACCATTCATCCATCCATCAACCAGACCATCCAGCCAGCCATCAACCATCAGCCAGCATCCACATCAACCATCAGCCAGCCACATCAACCATTATCCATCCATCCATCCACCATTCATCCATCCATCCATCCATCCATCCATCCATCAACCATTCATCCATCCATCCATCCATCATCCATCCACCATTCATCCATCCATCCATCCATCCACCATTCATCCATCCATCCATCCATCACGCCGCCATGCATCTCCAACCATAATCTATCTCTTCCATCTTCTAACCATCATCCATCCGTTCATCCATCATTCTTCTGCCTGTCCATCCATACATTGGTTCATCTCTTCTCTCTGCTCTCTCACCCTGTAGATCTTGTTCCGGACTCTGCAGTACTTAACCTCCTCCACCTTCACGTAGGACAGACACTCCTCACAGCAGTGGTCACCGTGGCAAGTCCCCGGCCGGGAGCACTGCCTCTTGCACACCACCGTGGAATCCTGGAAACAGAGTGGTGGAACAAACTTCAGATACAGAAAACAACAGATAAAAAGTCTTTAGTGCTGTGATGATGGAGGAGACTAGAGTTTGACATCCAGGCTGTTACCTTGCAGGTGCAGGTGGTGCAGTTGTCGTGTAGGAAGCAAGTGCCGTTCTCGTAAACTTCGCTGTGGAACAGGCAGCTTCCTAAAGACAGGTCGAACACCTTCCTCTGACCTGAAGGAGGAGGAGAGTAAAGAAAAGAAATGTTTATCAGTGTTCAACACACAAGATGGAATAACAGTTTAAAACTCTGGTAACAGGTCCAAAAGTTTACCGAGACACCTGGGACAGCACTGTCCAGGCGGGGTGTGGCTGAGGTGGGCGGGACAGGAAAGGACAGGACACGCCTCCCTCATGCAGAGAGTCCGCCCTCCCTGAAACGAGCGAAACACTGTTTGACTAACGTGAGACGGTCGTTCATGCAGAGACTTCTCCTCTTTCTCTTCTTTCTTCTTGCATCCCGTGAATTTAGATACACGTTACACAAGTCTGATAAGTGTTGGTCGGTTATTATATTTCTTTAATTCAATGCAAAGACCTGGATGATATAAAGGAAACTTGTAAATACTGTAACTCAGTCAGTCAGTCCGGCAGGTTTAACGTGCACGGACTAAAAATCTGTAAATAAACATTTTTATTTGTATGCTTAGACAAACAGCACAGGAATAACAAATAACACATTTCTGCACATAAATATACATTCACAATATTTTTGTACCAGTAAGGTACCACCTCTGTGTGTGTGTGTGTGTGTGTGTGTGTGTGTGGGTGTGTGTGTGTGGTGTGGTGTGTGTTGTGTGTGTGTGTTTGTGTGTGTGTACGTGTTAACAAGCCTACAGTCGCCCCAACAAGGTGCAAGCACATTAATGCTGTCATGTGTTTATGGACGTACCTGCAGGGTTTGTTAGTCTAATGGGGGAGGAGGATGTTTGTGACTCCCATGAGACTCCAAAACTAACTAATTTAGAGGAAAGAGGCCCGGCTCACAAACACTCAGCATGTAAACACAACAGTGTGTGTGTGTGTGTGTGTGTGTGTGTGTGTGTGTGTGTGTGTGTGTGTGTGTGTGTGTGTGTGTGTGTGTGTGTGTACTCACAGTGCAGGTGCACTTGATGCAGGGTTTTCCTTCTGGACTAAACTCCTCCTTCTCCTTGTACAGGCGACCCTCGAAGATACAACCTGCAGGAAGAGACAGACGACAAACGTTTTAACCTCGTAGTTCACCTGGGACAATCTGGAGGCCTCAGACCGGGTGTGTACTCACCGGGGCAGGTGGTGGGCAGCACTTCTTTGGGTGGATTTTGGGGTTCTTGCAGTGGACGACGCACTGGACCTCGGCCTCAGTGATGACACCTTCCTGTCACAACCAGCAGATAGAAGAATTTGTTCAGATATTTGATCGTTAACGTTCAAACCTCTCGTCTCTCTGTTTCTTTTTACTTCCTCACACACCTGACGCGCCTCGTCACGCAGGGTTTGGTGGAGCTGGTCCACGACACCGAGCTGTTATAAGATCGTCCATCCAACATGCAACCTGAGAGAGGAGAAAGAAGAGAATCTGTTATTATACAACACATTCAGTTTTATTCATTTGACACCATGTAACATAATATTTAATATTTTATCTGCCAACGCAGCATTTGCACTTTTCTTTGGACATGAGACTTGATTTCGAGTTGAGTTTCTGGCCACCTGATGAACATGAGGACAATATTTTCATATTTAATCTCATTTTAACTCATGAGGAAAATATCTGACTCTTTAACTTTCTGCTTTGCTCTCTCATTAGTGCGTAAGAAGAGTAAATGTGTCATAAAAACCAAAACTACGAGCTGAAAGGTTCTAAAACTCTCGCGCTGAGGGGATCTATGTTATTTGAGCCATTGCTAATACAGAAATATATTGATTAGTGCAGCATTAAATTTTCTGGAAGTACATGACAAAAGTACTAACGGGGCATCAGCAGCTGTGAACTGGAAATCAGAGCTGATTTTATCGCGTCTTTCAGAGTCGAAACATTCTTTCGAAGCTGTTTCACAAAGCTGAGAGTTTATTAAGACCTAATGATTAAAATTTAAGGTGTGAAGCTTTTCAAGGATTACTCCAGGATTTTATCAGGCCCTGACCTGAATGTTTTTTGTGGATGTAACAAGCTGCTCAGTAACTCCACACCCCACTGACCCGTCCACTCAGCACTAAAACGAATAGCCTATTCATTTCACCCCCATTTACAGTAAGTGGTCTCAGATCAATGTTTAACTTTCCATACAATGAAACCCGATCGCAGCCATCGATCTGCTTTCCTCGGTGTAAAACAAACCCCGTGTATCACGGCGGAGGAGGACATGCAGTATTTCAGAGAAGAAAAGATCAGATTAGCTGGTGAGAGCTCCCTCGGAGACTCATATCCTGTTCATACACTCAGTCCTCACTAAGGCAGATTGATATGACAGCACGTCTTCTTTCCACTGTGACGTATTTTAAGAATTTTTCATTTTTGGATCTTCTAACGAGTCTAGATGTTGTTTTTTTATGGATACACTTCAAGCCAACTGTCACATACCATAAACTGCTTCATAAAGGCGGTTTTAAAGTAAATTATTCCCAATAAACTAAATCCCGTCTGGCCGTGACGCTCTTTAATTGTGCATGACTTCATGAAAGTGAGAAAACAGTGATATGACATGTTGGGTTTGGGGTGTGAGACGCACACAGGGGTCCTAAATTTGGTCACAGTGGCCACGAGTCGACCGCACAATAGAAAACTTAACACGGGTTTCCGTGGCGACGAGGGGCTTTCCCGCGTCCGGGTTGAGCTAGTTCCATCGCTCTTAACGAAGTGCTGCGTCGTAAAAACGCCGAACTGCAAACAAAAGGGGCCGCACCCCTGCTGACAACTGTGTGTGTGTGTGTGTGTGTGTGTGTGTGTGTGTCTAAAGTAGCACACAGTGTCATGAACTCAGAAAGAGCGGGAACAACGATGCACCGTGTAAGTTTGCGCTCCCTCTAACAAACACTTCACGTCACAAACCACCGACTATTTTTACTGATTCTGGTGAAACTGGATCAGATTTTATGGAGAGAATGTTTTCTTGTTTTTTTCCTCTGAGGGCTGCTCCGCCTCGACTCTCTGTGATTTACAGAGAGCAGCTGATGATCAGTGTAGCAGCCTTTAGATAGTTCACTGAGTTAGTTAGCTGTTCTGAGGAGGTGATGGGGAGCGCAGAGGGTGAGTATCTGGGCTCAACAAAGGCAGAGGTGAGGAGACTGAAGAGGACACTAACTAAACGAGAGTGAGCGAGCAAGAAGCCACTGGACAAGAGTAAATGTGGGACTGACTTTTAGACCCTGTTCACACGTACACGGGTATTTTTAAAAACTGAGACATTTCCCTTCGTTTGTATCTTTTACACGCAAACGGTGAATTCGCCTCTGAAAACAAATCTTTGTAAAAACTACGGTTTTGCGTTTGCATGTAAATTCAGATAAACAGAGTTTTAGGCAGCTGATGCGGCAGAAGTGCGACCAATGTTTACCTGTTGCTATGACGATGATCATAGAAGCAGCCGTCCATATGCTTGGCGTGGTTATGATGCCGCTCCATGCCGTAGTTATGCGGGTTGATGTAAACGAAAACTTTTTTGAAAACGATGCTATGTGCACGATGTTATTTTGGAAAACGGAGGGAGGGAAATATTCGTTTCTCAACATACCCGGCCACACAAATCACAAATCTTACATTAGAAAGTGTAACTTTAACCTCAGGGTAAAGATTAGGTTCAGGATTAGGATTAGACGGGCACCTTTCTGTTAAACCCCAAAGTTTAGGATCATCACGCTGAGTCAGGATATCTGCAAATACATAAAACCTGCATGTGTGACAGTAAGCAGAGCCGATGTGCAGAGAGGATGAGGATCTGAGAGATGAAGGCATATCGAGGAGTTTCTGGCTCATAAAACAAAACGTATTTCTGGGGCCCGTAAACCCACCGGTGAACCCCCTTCACCAGCCGCACTGTCTCCACACACGCAGCTGTGTGTGTGTGTGTGTGTGTGTGTGTGTGTGTGTGTGTGTGTGTGTGTGGTGGTAAATAATATATCTCTGCTCCCACAGGTCATATTTAAGCTGGGCTGTTTTCAGTACTGTATATAAAGTGGTTCCTGAAGGGTGTGTGTGTGTGGTGTGTGTGTGGTGTGGTGTGTGGTGTGTGTGTGTGTGGTGTGTGTGTGGGTGTGTGTGTGTGTGTGTGGAGGCTCTGGTTAGCATCCATGTTTTTATACTGGTGTGTTATTACAGTTTGCTATTAGTGCAGTGCAGCTGCAGGTACTGCAGTCCTATAATAAACCATCCCAGGTTCATTATCACAACCATGGTGGGAAAAAAACAAAGGAACAGAGAGCTGTAAGAGTTTCTGTCTGTGTCCGGCCGTCTGTGCTCACCTTTGCACCTCTCGCAGCAGGCTCCGGTCTGTTTCACCACCAGAGCACAGTCCTCAGAGACCAGCGGACACTTCTCCTGTTTACAGTCTGCCTTCCCATCCTGCAGAGAGAGAGACAGAGAGAGAGAGGGAGAGAGAGAGAAGGAGGAGAGAGAGAGAGAGAGAGAGAGAAGAGAGAGGGAGACGAGGGAGAGAGAAGAGAGAGAGAGAGAGAGAGAGAGATGGTATGCCGTATTACAACGCACTCTTGCGCTCTATTTTCATTTAGTTTGACTTACTTGATCCCTTTAGTCTGTTATTTTTCCTGGTGGAAGTCAAATTAAAGCCAAATGTTGGAGGAGGAGGAAGCTAAAGACACGAGGAGCTCCTGAAAAGTCTCTAGAAAGAACATTTTCATGACTCAATAAGCAGCTATGGTTGGGAAAATGGGCATCTTTCGGTGTTATTTATTATGAAGTGTTGAAAACTCTGCAGGTTGTGGTTCGATAAGATTTGATTGACGTTGGCCTGGCACAGATACGAGTATTCTTCCAGGTATTTAGTCATAAACCAAAGTACTGGACACATTTGAAAGTCAAGACAAAACTTAACGCCAGTTCATCCGATATTTGTG
This sequence comes from Collichthys lucidus, assembly GCA_004119915.2. NCBI lineage: Eukaryota > Metazoa > Chordata > Actinopteri > Sciaenidae > Collichthys > Collichthys lucidus. The sequence goes on from CM014091.1 coordinate 30,137,603, forward strand.
GATATTGTCATCACTGAGCGCGTGGCCAATAAAAACACCAAACCTGGACAGTTTTCACCTGATCTGTCAGGTTTGAAGTTTGCAGCTTAGTGACTCAATCTTCACAGTTTAGCTGTGAATTTTCACACCGACTCAACAACCCTCCCGTCGCCTTTCACCAACGTTTCCCGTCGTCGTCCGTCACCACCACTAACGGCACCGAGGGACTGGACAGAATCTGCGCTCGTTTAATCTGACTTCGATTTTCACACCCAACTTTTATTGCTGATTTTATCCATGTGTGTGTGTGTGTGTGTGTTTTATTTTACACACTGCGAGGGTTTATAAAGTCGAGGCTGGCGGGTCTCATGGCCCTGTGGCACCGTGGCAGGCGGCTCTAACGAGGACGGATCAAAGGAGGGCGAAAATAAATCGGGGGTGGTTTAATATAGCAGCAGCGCTCCAACTAAACCCCAACCACACTGAGGACAGATGAAGTCATGACAGAGGAGGAGGAGGAGGAGGGAGGAGAAGGACAGAGATGGAAAGAGGGGATAGAGAAAGTAAAATAAGCAAGAGGGAAAAGAAATTAGATAAAGGGGCAGATCAGATTCAGCTTCATTTGCCGGAAACTTTCCATGTGAACTCAAGCCGGAGGAAACATTCAGGAAACCTTTAATGTGGCAATAAAGAGAGAGGCAACTTCAGGCACTATAACATCTAATATCTATGTGAGGCCTCTGTGATTTATCAGACTGATTAGATCTTGGATCTAATCTGAGCACAGCACCGTCAGTCTCACTCGGTGTATAAATAAAAGAGTGGAGGAGGAGGAGGAGGAGGGGAGGAGGAGGAGGAGGAGGAGGTCCAAACCACAGAGGTGAGAGTCTGGTCAAATGAACAACGCAGCACGGGGAGAAGCTGCAAAATGTGTTGGAGCAAGGAGGTGCAGCAGCTCCATCTTTGAGCAACAGGTGCTAACAAAATCTAAACTGTGGAGAGGGAAGCTGATTGGCTGATTGAATCATCAGAACAAATCTGCTCTTTTCAGCTCAATTTCAGCTGCAGGAGTTGGGTTGGGTTCCCAGAACAGCTCCTGAAGTTGGACTTTCCGATGGTCCATGAATTGTCTCAAAACTGACACACTCCAACATTCAGTCAACTCTAACAGTCACACAACAGTGAATATAAATAGTCACGTTACAACCTCGTATCAGTCTAATTAGTCTAATCGTCTCTGGTGTTTGAGAAGTTTGAAACACAATGAAGAGTGAGAGATCTCACAGAGCAGGTCTAGACTGAACTCCTTGTTTTCGAGTCCCACCATGAGCAAAAACTCTGCGACAGCAGCGAGGAAAAACTTCCGTCTCTGCTGTGACTGACGAGTTCAGAGTTAGAGAGAATCAGTGTTTTAGTTTGTCCGTTCTGGGCTACTGTAGAAAGACTTGTGGAACCTGCTCGAGTGAAAACGTTTGTCTTCAATACCTCAAAAATCAGAGCATGCATGACGACTGTGATACTTCATGTCTGACAGCTGTGACGTAAAGAACATGTGACTTTATTAAATGGACTAAAACTCTGGACTGATCCTTTAGGTAATTGTGGCTCTTTGGTCGCCAAGGTCACGTCCTCCCCTCCCTCTCTCTCTCTCTCTCTCTCTTGTTCCTGGTGGGTGGTGTTAGTACATGTGACCCCCCACCCTCACTCTCGCCCTTCTTGTCTCAGGGTCAAAGGTCACAACGGGTCACCGCGCCTTATAAACACTCGACATACCACCGCGGCACCAAGGCCAGCCGACTGGACGGCTGTCTGTTGCCGAGGGTGATGACCTCCACCCCCCAACACACACAACAAAGTGGGATAAAGTGTTGGTACGCTCGTAAAGAGAAAGAGAAAGTGTGTGTGTACATGCTTCAGTATGGAGTTACAAGATTCAGACTTTTTATCGACAATAATCTGAAAAAATGTCGTCAGCGCTTCAGGTTTAAATATTACCTACAAGGTTTTCACCCATAATGACGAAGCGACATGAAGTTCATGATTTCAGTTCAGCTCTCCGATGTGACAAAACAAGAAACGTGAGGACGTCAGCTCAGACTTCAGGCCTGATGAAAAACCAATACATCAATAATGAAACACTTGCAGTGACGTAATCTGGAGACACAACGTTTCAGTGTTCAAACGTGATCAGGTTGAATCCACAACATTTTAAACGTGATTCAATCATTTCTAAGTGAATTAGCTGAAGGTTGACGACAGTACGCTACAGTCACTCCGACTCAGTCGACGTCTAACCAGAGAAAATAAAGTTTCTTTTTGGTGAGAATATTTTAGAAATATCAAACAGGAATCCAATAAAGCGCAGATAATAAAGTCAGTTTAATAATCAGAGAGGAAATGTTTCCACGAGCTGCAGAGGTGAGTTCACGTTCCAGACTTTGGACGGGAAAATTGATCTTTATTGATAAATTTGAGAACGTTGCATCAACATTAAAGGAGCGTTTTCTTCTTCATTCGGGGTGACAACTAAGCCGTTTGGCCACTAGGAGGCGACAGCTGGACTATTTTCCTCCTCAGTGTTTTTATTCTTATTCTCTCCTCTCCTCATCATCACTCTATCTCCCATCATCCCTCACTTTCTCCTTCTCTGCCTGCAACCAGTTCTCTTGATTTATCTTTTTGTTCCATGCAAGCATCACTGGTCTAGATATTATAGAACTTGTTTTTCTCCAAGATCTGTTTTTAAGCATTGAAAAGAGTAGCAGAAAGAGAAGCGAACGAAGAAGAGATAGAGAGAAGAAAGAAGAGGAGAATAGAAAAGAAAAGAACATGAAAAGAATAGAAGAAAGGAGAAAAGCAGAGAAAAGAAGAAGAGATCGAGAGGAAAAATAACGAAGCGAGTATAGATCATCTCCGCACTCAGCGATCTCAACCTCCCTACCTCCTCCCCACCCCCTCTCCTTCCACCTTTCCATGCTTTCTCTCTGTCACGGTAAAGGATAGAGAGATCAGTCAGGGTCTGTCAACACAGGAGAGGAGCTCTCAACTTAAAGGTCCACTTAAGCCCTTGGATGTCCCCCTCTGCCACCGTGGCCTTTCACCTTTCACCCTTCCTCCTAAACAAACAGGTCACGACCCCCCCCCGCCTGAGAGCAGGAGCCACAGTAGCTTAGGGACGAGACGGGGAAGAGAAAGACGCCGATGGGAACTGGTTCCCCTGAAAAAAGCCGTTTCAATGAGTCGTCTATTCGGCCACAGGAGAGCACTAAAGCAGAGTAATAACGTCGCCCCCAGCTGGTCGGAGCAGACAAGTCGCACATTGTGGCCCCCTTACAATCCAGCTCACGTCCTTGTTCCAGCTCCTCGTTAGAGCTACATGATGTTTACACTGAGTGAGACACAAGATGCATTTTTTGGCTGCACTGTTCAATTAAAGTAAAATATTCTATATGCCTTGTGCATCATGTTACATACGCTGTATATGTTTGGAAGTTTGGCTGCACAGCATCAGTTTGGGTTGACTGGAAACGAACAGCAAACTGCATTATGGTCACTCGTATTATTTCATACAGACAAACAGCAACGCTGAAGGTCTGAGGGTGGAAGAAGCTGCAAATAAAATGAGTATGTATCAAAGTTATGTCTCTAAAATGTGAAACCACGTCTTTATGTCGCTTGTTTTGGTTTCCCAACGCGTGTAAAATGTCATTATAGCAAACATTTCTATGATAAATTATGATGAACTGATGATGTTCTGCCCTCTTTCCTTCAT